>CAJPEV010002419.1:0-44921 GCA_905338385.1 Darwinula stevensoni | reverse complement strand
ATCAGAGGCGTTTTTTTTAACCTGAGCTCAGCCTCGCCTGGCGTCAAGGTGCATCCTCCACCTGGACTCCTGGTAGCGCCGCAGATCGAGGATGTACTGCCGGCTTGCCATCGTGTAGAGGGGGACGTGGATGCCCTTGGGGAGGAGCGGGATCTTCATGTCGGACGAGAACATCCAGTGCATGAGGGTTCGGGTCGTCCGGTTCGCCGGGTTGGGGTGTAGCATCAGGCCGGTTCCTTTGTTGATTGTCCCCCTGATTTAGTCAATGTTTTGCGAAAATTTGCAAAATTATCAGCTTTACTTATGAGGCACGGCCGTGCATTATTTTCATAGCTTACTTACTAGAATAAAATGCACTAATTTCCTAAACAGTCCAAATATTTCATAGCTATATGTGAATGTCTCTTTTGTGATTAAATTTGACTCTTTACCATGAATGCTTCTCTGACTAAAAGTGCCTTCACGTTAAAAAAATTTTGCCCCTGAGCAAGAGGCATAAATAGTTAAGAAATACGAATGATTCTCTGGCATCTTAGACCGCAACCAAATGGATTAATATATGCAAAGACTCCTGGAAGCAAGTGCCCAAAAAACAAATTCAGGGACCTGAACCAGTTAACGTACGTGGCAAAAAAAAAGGAGTGCAACCGTGTCTGTCCATTGCATTTGGACAAGTACTTTCAACGATTCCAGGTTGCTGTCTAGAAGAACAGCGGACACATGAAAAATATTTCGTGAATGGTTACTATGAGACATTGTGTCATGTCGAGATTCAATCGACTCCATTAAAAATTATTACTACAGGGAATATTAGATTTGGATAGGGCGTAAACGTTGTGTGTCTCAAGGTTGGCTAAATTTCGGTATAGGATGCTGCTGACTGAACGGTCACCAATGGCCATCAACGACCCAGAAACAGAAATCTCTCACCACAACTGACATTTCCACGATACCTTGGTTTTTGTAACCCGGAAGTAACACGTAGTGCTTTTTGCCATGGAAGCATGTCCGCAACAGCGCTTTTAAAGTATTGCTTAGACGAGACACGAACATCGCCACATAGCCACGAAAGTCAGATGGTCCGATGAATGGGCTCGGTAGCGCCTACTACATTTCTTCAACCCCTTCAGGGTACAAAATTCAACCGTCTCGTATACTTCTCTGAGAGCATCGACGTGAATGAAATTTGGCGTACTTCTTCCTCTCTCAACACAAAATCGCAACAGCAAATTTCAAGCTCCATTTCCCCGGAATGTGAAGATCATTGAATCTAGCTTTCGGGAACTGTGAATGTCGTTCCGGTATTTCACCCCCCTGGGAGCCGCTCCAGGAAAGTTCTTGGAGGAAAGAGACTAACCAAACGAAAGATATTGACTAGGAGGGGACAAAAAGTCTTCTTTTTTTGGTTTCAGTGCACAATTCCACCATGAAAAATGAAATTAGATGCCGTTACTTTAGGCTTAGCATAATGTGTAGAGTCCCGACCTAAAGTGCTATATTTGTTATCCCAGAATGAATAAATCTTCGACCTTTATATTACTGTCTGGATCTTCTTTTTTTCATGTAGGAGGCATTATCATGCTGAATTCATTGGAATTGCTGGGATTGAAGCAGTCGTTTGCAGAGACCGATGAATTTTGCAGAAAACGGAAATATCTCATCCAGACATCCCTCAATTAACTTTATTAACTAATTAACATCAGTTTCCATGTCATGCTTTCTAAAGGCATTTTCTTAACAGAATGAGTCGAGACGATTCCAGAAACTCTGGATGGGCCTAATGTTCCCCGACTGCACTGAAATGGCTGATGAAACTTGAAAAATATCTAAATTTGTTCTAACGTTACAAATTCTCTGTTAAATGTAATATGAGGGACTGAATTGGCCGACGGTTGCCCTAACGTTACACGTCCTCAACGGGTTGCCACGAAGACGAGGTATTTATCTTTATAGGCTCAATTGGTCCGTAGGCAGAGGATTGAATTTCTTTTTGGCGAAAAATGGTGGGTCTACGCCTGACTCTATGGCAGTCCGTTGGTTTGGCCTAGGTACACCAGGAAAGAGTGCAAGGATTTCCCTCGGTACGTGCCTTCTTGGCCTTTCCCTTTCCAAACTCGGTTAGAACCCCTTCTTGTTTTTTTCACCTATCATTATCTGATTCATTTCTCACTATTGGAAAGCTCGGCATCCCTGACACGACCTCCATGATTGCAAGTTGATGTCAGATATATGCCAACTTATGCCAAAGAATGTCAATGCCACTTTATGACAATAAAACAGAGCGATTAGATGAGAGGGTGATGGATCCAGGATGCATTTCCAGATCGTGTAGACAGACTCGCTTGTGGGCAGTGTCTCACTTAACCGCGCGACAGGACACTCGCCTCTCCCTTTCGGCATAGAGACTCGAGAGGCAAAGGACATATGACGATAGCGGAAGCTATGCTACCTTTCTTTCCGCAATGAGAACTATTGGAACTCTCCGATGAATGTGGATGAGATCAGGGAAACACCAAGGAGCACAAACATATTTATTAAAGAACCGTGTATACAGGAAATGAATGCATGAAAAAGCTGGTTCCCAACGGACTTGTCCGTGTTGAATTACGCTCATTCTTCAACCGTCTTCTCTTCTTTCTGGAATTCTGAAGTGATACATACATTTTTAAATTATAGATATATAAATCCCGTAACTGAGAAGTCCTTATTTAGTACTGGTGTACGTTTGTCTTTGAGGAACACGAGGGACCAGCTCTTCGTGTTTCTGTTGCCAAGAAAAAGTAGCCTTTTATCGTACATCTCTATCTTCTCAATAGTTTCATGCGATAGGAACTCAAACAATTTCTGCTTGGAAATGGCGAAATATATATATATATATATATATATATATATACATCTCATATTTTCCCCAAAAATTCCATTTTCTCATTCTCATTCCATTTACATATATGAGAAAATTGAAACAATTGTAATTTTCAACCATTAGGTTGTTCCTGTCCCAAAAAAGCCATTCCGATTCAGAGCTAATAGTCTCCGCAAAAAAAATTGGACTCGAGTCGGAGCGGACCGCAGTTCCACGTAGGAGGTGGACCTGAGGACCATCGCGGCGTCTAGCTCCTACATGACGGCCGAACGGTAGCACATCTCCCCCTGCAGGATGCCCTTGGGGAGGAGCGGGATCTTCATGTCGGACGAGGACATCCAGTGCATGAGGGTTCGGGTCGTCCGGTTCGCCGGGTTGGGGTGTAGCATCAGGCCGGTTCCTTTGTTGATTGTCCCCCTGATTTAGTCAGTTTTGCGAAAATTTGCAAAATTATGAGCTTTACTTATGAGGCACCGCCGTGCATTATTTTCATAGCTTACTTACTAGAATAAAATGCACTAATTTCCTAAACAGTCCAAATATTTCATAGCTATATGTGAATGTCTCTTTTGTGATTAAATTTGACTGTTTACCATGAATGCTTCTCTAACTAAAAGTGCCTTCACGTTAAAAAAAATTGTGCCCCTGAGCATGAGGTAGAAATGATCAAGAAATACGAATGATTCTCTTACAACTTTGACCACAACCAAATGTATTAATATATGCAAAGACTCCGGGAAGCAAGTGCCCAAAAAACAAATTCAGAGACCTGAACCAGCTAACGTACGTGGCAAAAAAAGGAGTGCAACCGTGTCTGTCCATTGCATTTGGACAGACACGGTTCAACCATTCAATGATTCCAGGTTGTCATCTAGAAGAACAGCGGACATATCAAAAATATTTCGTGAATGGTTACGATGAGTCCTTGTGTCATGTTCAGATTCAATCGATTCCATGACAAGTTATTACTGCAGGGAATATTTAATTTGGATAGGGTGTAAACGTTGTGAGTGTCTCAAGGGTGGCTAAATGGCAGTTATGGTTGCTGCTGACTGAACAGTCACCAATGGCCACCAACGACCCAGAAACAGAAATCTCTCACCACAACTGACATTTCCACGATACCTTGATTTTTGTAACCCGGAAGTAACACGTAGTGCTTTTTGCCATGGAAGCATGTTCGCAACAGCGCTTATAAAGTATTGCCTAGACGAGACCCGAACATCGCCACATAGCCACGAAAGTCAGATGGTCCGATGAATGGGCTCGGTAGCTCTTACTACTTTTCTTGAACCCCTTCCGGGAAAAAAATTCAACCGTCTCGTATACTTCTCTGAGAGCATCGACGTGAATGAAATTTGGCGTACTTCTTCCTCTCTCAACACAAAATCGCAACAGCAAATTTGAAGCTCCATTTCCCCGGAATGTGGAGATCATTGAATCTAGCTTTCGGGAACTATGAATGTCATTCCGGTATTTCCCTCTCTGGGAGGCGCTCAAGGAAAGTTCTTGGAGGAAAGAGACTAACCAAACGAAAGGTATTGACCAGGAGGGACAAAAAGTCTCCTTTTTTGGTTTCAGTGCACCATTCCGCCATGAAAAATGAAATTAGATGCCGTTAGTTTTGGCTGAGCATAATGGGTAAAGTCCCGACCTAAAGTGCTATATTGGTTACCCCAGAATGAATATATCTTCGACCTTAATATAGCTGTCTGGATCTTCTTTTTTTAATGTAGGAGGCATTATTGTGCTGAATTCATTGGAATAGCTGGGATTGAAGCAGTCGTTTGCAGAGACCGATGAATTTTGCGGAAAACGGAGATATATCATTCAGATATCCCTAAATTAACTTGATGCAAGCTAGTTTCCATGTCATGCTTTCTAAAGGTATTTTGTTCTCAGAATGAGTTGAGACGATTCCAGAAACTCTGGATAGCCCTAATGTTCCCGGACTGCACTGAAATGGCTCATGAAACTTGAAAAATACCTAAATTTGTTCTAACGTTACAAATTCTCTGTTTAATGTAATATGAGAGACTGAATTGGCCGACGGTTGCCCTAACGTTACACGTCCTCAACGGGGACGGTGCTTCTGCTCCATAAATAGAAATATCCGAGTTAACCAGGCATCCGTCTCCTAACTTAAAGAAAAACCGCTTTTTACCACCCAGATGCGGACTGAGATACCGTCAGGCAACCAAACCGGATCCCCTAGTGTTAGTGAGTTCTGTAGAGAACTGGTGGGATGGTGAGGTTGAAAAAAGGTAAGGCCTTTGAAAATTGGTTTTTACATTCCTACACAGTCACATAGCCACATAGCCACTTTGACGTTTCCTCACCTAACCATCTTGGTCGGCTCCATTCCCGGCCAGTCGGTGCTGAACATAACACTGGTGCGCCTGTCGCCTTCCACGTGCTCATTCCTACACAGTCACATAGCCACATAGCCACTTTGACGTTTCCTCACCTAACCATCTTCGTCGGCTCCATTCCCGGCCAGTCGGTGCTGAACATAACACTGGTGCGCCTGTCGCCTTCCATGTGCCCGTATATGAAGTAAAGTACATCCCGCATCACGGAGATTCCCAGCCCTCTCCTCTCGAGCACCTGATGCACCAACGCACACGGGTCGGCAGGCCACCGCTGTCAACAAGAGAGCCAAGAAGTTGTAAAGTGGACAAATTTGATCATCTACTCCTTAAAATCAGTTTGGCACGAAATTGAAGCCTTTTGCGAGTCTTGAATCCAACAGGAAACCAAACTATTTACTCCAAGCTATAATCCTTTCCTACAGGGTCAACCAAAAAGACCCTCTCCGACTTTTGCAGCTTAAGTCTCAGGATCAGGAGGAGGTAGAGGATTGAAGCATGACATGTTGGAAAAAAGCATTTAAAGACATTTTAAATTGAATCAACTGTTATTTCCAGTTTGACTTTGTACTTTTCCGTATAATCGCTGCTTTAAAAGTTCGAAAAAATTACGCTGCCATCCACGATTTTGCGATAGCTGCTCGCCAGGATAGGCCTAGTAGGCAGTACCTACTTCTTTTAAAATCAGAGTTTTTCCCTTGCAAGGAAAAAGCAGAATTAGATAAAGTGCTCAGAGTAGGGACGGAGTTGACAACCGTGATCAAATCTCCACGAATGCAGTTCAGGAGCGAGTAGAGGGAGACAGGGACATGAGCCGTAGTCCTGGAATGAGACGGGGTGGGCTTGCCCAGGTTGCGTAGTTACTCTTTGCGCAGGAAGATAAGGATGAGAGTCGCTTGCTCACGCCCTGGGCGCAGAAGCGCTTGCTATCTGACGCCTCAATTGTTTTCGCACCTGATTTTACTTGAATCTTTGCAATTTTCCTGTCAGATGCAGGCAATTTCCTTGATGGCTAGTACAGATTGAAATAGATTTACAATTACAGATTGCAAGAATCCTAAATTTTTATGTCAAACCTGTAGCCAAAAAGGGGGGGGGGGGGCTTCCCAACCCCCATCCCGTAAGCACCATTGCTGCCTACCCAATTCTTTCATTACGAGCAGCCTTTGCGATTAGGAAACTCATTCATTATGTTTTTCCCCTGAGAATTGCTTCTCACGTAAGGCCTTAAATTGAGGTTTCTCTAATTAATTCAAAACCATTGCGAAGCTTCAAATTTTCTGAGGTTTCATAGGCGTTGTCAAAACAGGAAATAAATACGTTGAGCGACAACGTAGCATGTAACGGAGTTCCCGAGCCGCGCCGTATGCCCGACGTCGAGAACGCCCGATAGGAAGAAGAAACAGAAAGCGCAATTGATGGTCACACCACTGCTGCAGTTGCGGTAGTATACTGTACTTATTCCAAGGGAAATGGAAAAGCGACCGATTAAAGCTTTCATCCTTTCTTTTGTCGACAATTGGGGTACCGTTTACAACTAAAGAAATAACCTTTCTCATGAGAGCATGAGTATATTTATTTATATTCAATAATACGCTAATGCATGATTGTAACCCGCTCTTTGACGATTTACTAATAGATATCCTGACATGTCATGCATCGTTCGAAAGCCTAATGTCAAGAGGGGTGCATCGAGCAATCAGATTCAAAATATCCACAACCCATGATGAGTTACGGACAATAAATATTTTCACCAATTTGGTACTCTGGTAGAGTCCTGCATAGGCCGACCCGATAGGCCCGATTCAAATCATGGCCTGCTCCGACCCGAAACTTGAATTCCAACAAAAAATTCGGCTTGACTCTACCCGACCCGAACAAAAATTAAGTTCTCTAACCTATGCTTTCCTGTGAATTTCCTTATCATTTCCAAGTTAATTTGCACAACAGGAGGTCGTCGAAAGTCGACTGATAGGAGAAAATTTATTTAAAAAGAAACGGCTATAGAGATTTCGATCTCGAGTGGCACTAAATTGTCTCATGCCTGTCTAAAGGTGTTCCTTCATTAGTATTCGTGGTCTCAATATTTAGTATTTTCATTCTCTGCGATTACATGAATGAAAACGATTTCAGTCATGGCATTTCCATGATCTCCGACCAGAAGAACAAAAACATTTGAATTTAAAAAAATTCCGCCTGACCCGACCCGATTCTAGGAAGGATTGTAAAAGAATCGGCCCTAGTGGGCCCGCGAGTCGGGTCGGGTTGGGCCATGGAACGTGCAGGATCCTAACCCCCGCTTCCTCCAGTAGCGAAAACGACTGCTGTTTTACCCACAAAAAAACTTGGAATTTTTTCTTTATTCTATGGAATGTATCACGGGACCACAGAGCGGCATTGGTTACTCAATTCTGGAAAGTAGTAGCAATGTGGGTAACTCACGTTTGTGTGTTTACATGTATATTTGAGTGACCAGTAACTCGGTTTCCGATTCAAACTTCAACTAAGGATGCGAACGGGAGAACTAGGGCACGAGAGAAAACCTACTATAGGATAGTCAGTGCGGTTTCGGATCACAAAGAGCATTATAATTATGGAGTACTTCAACGGCCTCGCTCCAACGGGTCTCGCTCCCCAAAAGTTGACTTGAAACCGTAATATAATCGCATGGTCGTCAGAAACCTGGATGGCAAGGCCCAACGATGCCTCTCGACATCAAACGGCGACGGTTTCCTGGCTGTATTGCTTTCATATCCAAAGACGAACATTCGAACGATTCGATTTTGCTTCCCCGAGCCTGAATTTTTCAAATTAGTATAGTGTGCACGACTTTCTCGAAGGCGAAGAATGAGTCCCCCCTGATAAGGCCAATATCCTGGCAATGATGGCATGAATGAGAAAATTTCGCGCTCCGAGAAGGTTTCAACTGAAAATACTGTCAATTTCTAGAAATTCCTAACTATTTTACCCGTTCTTTGATGAGATCCAAGACACGATTTTCTACAGCTACCATTCTATGGTGAAATTCCAAACATCTCTCTTAAGATCATAAACCAACAGGATTTTTAGTATTTGGCGAAAATATGTATATGTAATATATGTATATAAAATGTATAAAAATATGTATATAAAAGAAAATATGTATATAAAATATGAAGTATGGCGAAATTTGCAAACCTCTAAATTCCAATTTCGCGATATATGCGCGGTGTTCAGCGTCTAAAATGCAAGCTGAGAAAAAGATGTACCTTTTTTGGCACTCTCAGTATCTCCTTGTCGTGAAATCAGAATTTATCCCTAACATAGAAATTATGAAATAAGTATTAGGTTGTTTCACATGAAATGTCCGATTTTTCTCAAAACAGGCAATCCTCGACACGAGGATGCGACTTACGACACTTTGACTCTCTAAGCCTAGGGCTGAAGGAGTCATTGACACGTAGGCCTGAGGCCTCCCCCGTATTACCGTCATATGTCGAGGACTGCCTGTACAATATTCCTCGACACGAGGATGCGACTTACGACACTTTGACTCTCTAAGCCTAGGGCTGAAGGAGTCATTGACACGTAGGCCTGAGGCCTCCCCCGTATTACCGTCATATGTCGAGGACTGCCTGTACAATATGATGTCTTCAAAAGAATCGAGACTACTTTTTTTGTACGAGTTCAAATTGGGGCACAACGCAGCTGTAGCCGCGAGTAACATCGACTTGGCGTTCAGGAAAGGGACTGCTAACCAGCGGACTATTCGGCGGTGGTTTGAAAAATTTCGATCTGGAGACATGAATCTCGAAAATGAGCCCCGAGGAAGGCCCGAATCTGTTGCGAATGAAGAACATTTAAGAGCCATCGTGGAAGCTAACCCACAAACGACAGTTCGGGCTCTTGCAATAGACCTAGGTGTTTCTATTGCATAGGAAGGCCTGAATCTGTTGTGAATGAAGAACATTTAAAAGCCATCGTTGAAGCTAACCCACAAACGACAGTTCGGGCTCTTGCAATAGACCTAGGTGTTTCTATTGCAACTGTCTCTCGACACCTGGCTGCAATAGGAAATGTGAAAAAATTGGAGAAATGGGTGCCGCACGAATTGACGGACGGCCAGAAACTGCGACGCCTGGAGGTGTGTTCAGCGCTGATGGTCAGGAACAACAAAGAGCCATTCTTGGAGCGAATCATTACCTGCGACGAGAAATGGATCCTGTACAATAACGGGAAAAGAAGTGGACGATGGTTGAATGCTGGTGAAGCTCCAAGACATGCACCAAAACCGCCATTGCACCAAAAAAAGGGGATGGTGACAGTATGGTGGTCTGCAAAGGGAATCGTACACTATTCTTTTTTGCAACCGGAACAATCAATTACAGCAGAATCATATTGTCAGCAAATTGAAAGCATACATCAAAAATTGACCACCGAACAGCCAATATTGATAAACAGACAAGGACCGATTCTGCTGCACGACAATGCTCGACCCCACACGTCACGACCCCCGTGGGAAAATTAACAGAATTGGGCTATGAAATTTTGCAGCATCCACCATACTCACCTGACCTTTCACCAACGGATTATCACCTTTATCGTCACTTGGAGCTGTTTCTCCGGAGTAAAACATTCCGGGACCGAGAGGCTGTAATTGGAGCATTTGAGGAGTTTGTTAATTCAAAAAATGTAGAACTTTATAGAAATGGAATATTTTCCTTAGTATCCCTTTGGGAGAAGACAATTCAAGCAAATGGAGCATATTTTGATTAAATGAAATTTTATTTGTTAAAAATATAGCCTTTTAAATCTCATCTTCAAAATCGGACATTTCATGTGAAACAACCTAATATAATTAGAAATTAGTACAATAACAATTGTACATAGGTACAATTACAAATGGGAAATATAGTATGACATTAATATGAATACTTATCTAAGGAAATGGGAATTGCGAGTAGCTGTTTCACTGTTGTTGCAATGAGATCGAACTGCAATGCCAGTTGATGGAAGTAACATCCAAATCGAGGAATCTGTTTCGTTCGCAAATAGATATTGCGCGATGCGTCTTGAAACGCCGTGGAAAGTCCCTCTGCAAAATCGACGAACTGGAAGAACTCATAGGACTCGTCCATTCCGATCACTCCCAGCCCCGAATATAAAAAAATTAAACCCCGAAGATGAATGCGCCATTACCGTGTCGACCATTTCTTAGATACTTAATAAAGGAACGACACGAACCCCTCAACCTCCCAAGAGACACAATTCGGACGAACCCGAACGACCGTGAGCTCCTTGCAGTCGGAGGACCATTCGGCGGTGGCGTCCAGCGAGTGTTCCAGCATGTCTTGGGCCAGCCAGTCGTTCTCGAAGTCAAATGTGGCCTGCAACGGAAGTGAGGACATGCGGAAAGGGCGGAATAAAGGGTTCGATTGCACGGAGTGCAATCGAACCCATTATTCTTTCATTTCGACAGTGTGGAATCTACAGGGTTGTCACGAAATTTAATGGGATTTTTTAAACAGAAATAAACGTTTTGCAAAATTTCCCAAAAGTACTATTTTGTAGTATTTATATTACTCTTTCCACTGAAAAAAAGTGATTTTAAAACCGACATTTTGTTTCTTTTATGAAAGCAAAAAGAGAAGCCATGAAGTTTTTGCACGACTGGAAAATGCGAATTGGAGAGATTTCTCGACGACTGAATGCGCCGGATTCGACGTTCAGGGAAGAGATGAAGTGCTACGAGGAGCGAGGTACTTCGTCGGTTCGCCCTCGCAGCGGACGCCCTCGCACTGCGACTGACGCTGCTCATCGAGATAACGTCCGTCGAATGTTCGAGAGGAATCCCCGCTGGGGAAATGAGGTGGAAATTTCGCAAGGAAACAACCGCTTGCACCGTTCGAGTCTTGTCGCCTTTATTGCCTCAGTCAATAATTTCCCCGTTTGCAGCTTGTATTCCTTGAGTCCAAGGTTTGTTTTAGGGAATTTTCAACCAAGACCCCACCAAAAATTGCAGCCTTTTTATGCTAATTTGTCATAAATAATATAGTCAAATGCATTTCGTATATTACACAGATTACTCCAGATGCCACGTCCGACTTCGTCGACAGACCCACATGCATATGTGTCTTGACAGAATTCTTCCATTTGAAGTGCATTTTGAAGGTTTTCTATGTGAATTCGAAGATGTTCTCGGCTGAAGTTGACTATTTTGTTTCGAGGGGATTAAAAAGCCGAATGAGAAAAATGAAAAAAAATTGTTCACCACTGTGTAGAGGAAATAATCCTTTGTCTCTTCATCGTACACAGACTTGATGGTGATTCCTTCCTCGGGGAAATCCTTCTCCAAGACCCAGTCTTTCCTCTCCAGGTTAAAGCGGAATTTCTCCAGCGCCCCCTCCCCTTCATGCTTGCATTTCTCGTTCCCGACCTGTGAACCAGTTAACAAGAGTAGAATGCATATACCTTGTAGATGTCTATTCGGCCGTCCGCTTGACCAAGCTCGAAGGAAAGGAAAACGTGATGAGCAGCATACCTCCAAGGAATGAAGGAACGTGAATGTGGAAGGTCGCGTAAGAAGCCGCACTAGCCTTGAAAGAACCACATTTTCTCGCGATCGTAATGTCAGGGAGGTCGAGATGATGACATAATAGGCTTCATTACGCTTAACCCATCATGCATCGAGTGGAGCCTACACCCTTCGGAAACTAGAGCTAACATGTAATGCAATCGAGATACTGGCTTCTAAAATAAGCTTCACAAGGTGGCGAAAAGGAACGGGTCGCGCCACAACCTCTTTGATCACCCTATCCTTTCGAAAAGATCCTGTAGGAACTGATGAGATTTTTGAAATTAAATATCTAATAGAATTCCTATAGGATACTAACGGAACTCTATGGGATTCCTATAAGAATCCCATAATATTTTTATATTTCATGAATCTCATCGGATCCTACAGGATCTTTTTGTAAGGGTACTCACTATGTTTCTTCTTCCTGCGTTAGCCTCGGCAAGTTGCCGAAGTTCTTTTAGACAGGTATGACATGATCATTGGAATGAATTCTTTTCATATCGATTGATATCGGAACTTTCAAATAACTTGGAGAATGTGCATACCCCTGACGTGGGACTGGCACGGCGTACAAACGTGGCGAATACACGCTAATTACGTTCATGCGGAGTTGCTTTGCTCAATGAGAGCAAATATATTGCCATTACACCTCCTACAGTGTTCGCGAGATCTACATTACCTTCCAACCTTTCTTTGGACGCTAGTATATGTAATATTTTCGGTGAAAATTGATCCGTTATGAACTTGTCGTGAGCAGAAATATGTGAGTTAATTGCTACCAGTTGACCGCAACTAGCGTCATTGCATAGTAATTCCAAACCATTCTACGATGATATCCACTGATGGGTACGTGATCATGAAATCTCAGAATCGGCATGTCTGAACGATATTTCCTCGATATCGCTGAGACGTTCAGCATGATCACGAGCACTTTCGCGCCAGAAGCACGATTAGTTTTTAATGGGATCCCACCCCTCCGAGACGGAAGATTTCCGCTCTTTTTCATTTCTTATTGAATGCCCGGTCGACTCCAATGCATTTGGCTTGCATTGGGGCGCATGCCTGGTATTTCACCGGTTTCTTCTCGCGTCGACTCTATACAGAACCCAATCAGTCGGAAGAGCTGGAGGAGGTCGAATGTCGACGGGCGTCTCACCTTCGTGACTGAGGAGATTCCCAACAGCAGATGATCTTGGAGGATAACGTCTTGGAGGAAGTGCATGGTCTCCAGAATGAACTCGAGGACAATTATCGTCTGCATCCCTCCGGTCGCCTCGCTTCCCCCGGCGGAGACCCCCTGGTAAAAGGGAATTTTCACTACCCTTACACTCTTAGAAAAAGGGTAGCGATTTTTCTCAAAAAAGAGAGCAAAATAGCTAACTCCAGTTTCACCCCTCTTTCACTCTGGGAAAGGAACAAATTTACTCCATCATGAAGGAGTAAAATTGCTCTCCTCCTCCGTGAGTAAAAACGCTTCCATCAGAAAGTGATAGGGATGTCGTGGAAATGCGAAAAATGTATTATATACTGTGTGTCGCTATCTCTCTCGTACGTGCGTTGACCTACCTCTGACTGTATTGATTACACCACACGTCAGAGGGTGGACTACCCCTTCTTGATTCCGTGGAGTAGTCCGGAATATCAGTCATCACCTCATTTAATTGAGGTATGAGAGAATGAAGTCCAAGGGCACTTTCTACGCATTCTAGATCTCCTATGCGGATGAAATCACCCGCGTTCCAAGGGGGGTTCTCAATAGAAATATGAGGTTGCTTATGGCATGGACTCTATGAATATGTATTGAATATGTGGATAACAAATGATGAAGTGTCCGTGTTTATTGATTCCTATAATGAGACTAGGCGAGACATATGGCAATGCACTAAAGAATCATGCGAGGGACGATTCCAGGGAAAGAGGGAAGTGCACTATTGTGTACTGTGCGAAAAGCGAGACCCTTAACTCCATCTAGTGGCCTGGCGAAGAACTTCAAGGTGTTCACTTCAATACGAGCGATGAGGGAGCATTTGGTGAGTAATAAGAGCGTAAATTCGAAAAGCTCACGGTGTGCTCTCTTTTCACTCCACAAACGCTCTGAATTTCCTTAGAGTGTAGAATCGAAAATTCCCCTTTGGAGACTTGCTGAATGCTGAATATAAAGTCTTTAAAATTTAGAAAAATATTTCCTCCCTTCATTCTCCCTCAAGGCTTTCATCCTTAGTCTCTCTTTTCCCACACTGGACCAAGCGGAATGCTTTTAACCATTAGAGAAAACGTTTTCCCGTTTTCTCTGAAAGTTAAGGTATCCACATCTCTGATTTTTGTTTAATGAAGAGCTCGTATCAGGAGTTGTTCTCCGTCTTGGCCGCTTATATGCAGGATATTGCATACAGCCAAGAAAACACGCGGAACTCCCCCTGACGGTATTGATGGAACCTCAAAGGATAAAAACTTGACTCCTGGCCTTTTCTAAAATAAGTCTTCCTTCCATCCCCAAGTCTCCGCCTTGGTATCTTTGTACTGAGCGGGCTGGGTAATGCCAGTCGTTCTTTCAATGCTCCCCAGTAAGGCTTCCAATATGACATGTTTCTATCCGAAAGGGGGAGAGATCAAAGTTTCGCTGCTCGTACGTTTCTTCTATCGAGAGATTGAACTAATGCAAAGTGCGGACAGCGAAGTGATTGAAATTTCTGACTTAGCAACCTGTTCCCTTACGGAAATGTCCTATAGGAAACCTATAAACTTTCCTATAGGTTTTTCAAGCACGAAAAACCTATAGGATCCTATAGGATCCCTATAGGGTCGCATAATACTCCTGACCTATAGGATTCGGGGAGGACTTATTGAGTTTCGAAACCCTGGCATTACGACGGGAATGGCAATCGGGGTCATTATTGGTGCCGCATTTTGTTGTAAATCAATTACCTATTAGGGTTTTTCCCATGGAGGGGGCACGTGCATGACAACTATTTGTACTACCTAGGTCTGCATAATTTATTGCCCAGGCCCACAAACGACGCTGGATTGCGCAGGATAGCACGTCCACTTCCTTTCATAGAGAGAAGTATCAACCATCTTTCGACATAAGGAAACGTCATACAGAGAGTCCGAGCTAGTTTCTTTAACGAAACTCCTTTCATATGAAGTCGACTTTTTCTCGTACGTGGTTTTCAAAGGGTATATGGGCATATTTCTGTCCTGGACTCCATGATTCTCTCTGGAAGATGGGGATGACAAATAAGGAAGTGTCGAAGTTTATTGATTGCTACAATGAGGCAAGTCGAGACATTTGGGGATGTGCAAAAGTAGTGATATTAGTAGTGATATATAGTAGTAGTAGTAGTGATATATATATATATATATATATATATATAATGTTCATATTTATAAAGTCCGTTCAATATCCTCCTCTGCAAAGGTTCGAATGCTGTTTAGAAAAATTGTGGCTTTGGGATCATGTCGTATGGTCCCCAAGGCCTTAAACTAACCAAGCCCGGGTTTTTCCAGCCCGGAGAAGGGTTAATGTTTGGAAGACATGGAGTTTTGAGGATCGTGTTGCCAGTGCCGTTTTAGGTTTTTCTTTCTCCCGTAACCGTGGCTTTCGCTCCTTTCTTCCCATTTGGATTGTCTTGAGAGCAGGGTTTCCTAACAAAACGCCCACTCATATCCACCGAATCAAACAAATATGTGGATAAGGATGGATGGAACCAGGTCCCTCCCGGGGAAATCCACGTATCCATTCGTGTCTATGTATTTCAAGCCAGGTGGATTTTCCTCATCGTGGAAATCGTTCCAACAAGTGGACAGAACGCCAAAGGTTATATCCGAGTGGTTAAAAATTTATTAGTTGTGGTGGACGCTTTGCAAGGGCTTGTTCAGGACTTTCTTTGCTGTCGTTCCTCCGCGAAGCAAAGTAGGTCGAACGGAAACTATGCAGTGATCCTCTTCGAGGAGGAATGACCTTCAGCAGGAATTGAACTTCGATTTATTGAAGGTTGCAGTTTCACTCCTCTCAGAGAAATTACAATATTTTCTCCTGCGAGGCAGGGGCAGGACTAAGAGTGAACTGTCCCTGGATGAACTCAAGCAGGACAAAATTGTACGGGTATTTCCAAAGGACCTCGTTCGTTTGACTTTCTTTATGACCCTGTGTATACCCATGAGGGAATTCTAGCCAAAAAAACTTTCTTAAATACGCAGCGAGGAACTAAAAAAAATTATTTGCTCGAACTGAAATCCCGTTTGCAAGAGATTAAAAAGTTACTCGAGCAAAATAAAAATAAAACTTTCACCACTGTATATAGGAAATAATCCTCCGTCTCCGGAGGATTATTTCCATACAGACATGATGGTGATTCTTCCTCTGGGTAACTCTTCTCCAGAACCCAGTTATTCCTCTCCAGGTTGAAGCGGGACTTCTCCAGCGCCCCTTTCCCTACACCCCTGAATTTCTCCTCCATGAGCTGCGGGATATATCGGTTAGCGAGTGTAAATTGCGCATACTTCCTGGATTTCTATTCGACTGTCCGCTCGACGAGTATCGGGGTGAAATATTAACGTGATTAGTAGGGCGTCTCTGAGGAATGAAGGGACATAAGAGTGGAGAGTTAAGTCAATACCGGGTGAGCCTTGAAAAATAACAGCAATATCTCTCTTTTGAAATGTCAAGGAAATGAAATATTGCGTGAATCCCCGGTCATCCCCAACACGTTACTACCTAATACGATCGAACAACTATACTGGCGTCCAAAAGAAACGTTATATTGTAGTGAAACGTAACAGGTCGCGACACACCATGTTTGAACACCCCAATCGCAATGTCCCATCTTCCTACGATTGCCTGGACATATCTCTCACGTTTTTTTGGAGAGAGATATCCACACCAGAATGAACTCGCTTTATACCGATTGAAATCGGTACTTTACATCAGACGGGAGAAATCATTATTTGCATATTCCTGACCTGGGACGTGCTGGGCACTCAAAGGTGGCGAAAACACGCATATAATGTTCAGGCGGGATTTGACTCGTTCATCAAATGGCAGATGTAACGCCACGACAACCTCTTCTAAGTGGGCGAGCACTTTCTTTCTCGTAAAATTTCTTTTGGACGCTAGTATGTTTAAGGTGAAAGATGATTACGCTTGATGATCGTGGAGCACAGAAATATGATGTTATGGGGTTCACCGTTCCCACTCACTGTTCACTGACCGTCGCTAGCGCAATTACAGAGAAAATGCAAAGCATACTAAAACGACCTCGACCGCTGAACATTCATCATGATATCAGCATATGCATCTCCGGAGGTCATCCCAAGATCATTGCGGCGTTGAGCGTCGAAACGGATACTTTTGCGCCAGAGGGACGAATAGTGATGAAAAGTGCTACTCACCCCTTCAAGACGAGGAAATCCGCTTTTTTTCTCCGATCATTGAATTGCCCGTCGACCGCAATTGATTTTGGGAGGCGTCGGTGCGCATTACTGGTGTTTCACTGGCTTCATCTCGACGTCGAGGCTTCACGGAACCCTATCGCTCTGAGGAGTTGGAGGAGGTCAAGCGTCGATGGGCGTCCCACCTTCGCGACTGAGGAGTAGCCGGGGAGCAGTTGATCTTAGAGGATGAGGTCTTGGAAGAAGTTTAATGTCTCCAGGATAAACTTGAGGGTGACTACCGTCTGCATCTCTCCGGTTGCTCTCCTTTCTCCGGCGAAGACGCAGCTGAATAATGGCAATTTTCACAATTCTGAGTGGAAAAATCTACTTGGAATCATCATCCAAATACTTCCGTCGAGAAGGTCTTACAAGTCATCCTTGTGTAACTGCAGTACGATTATAGACTGCTTCTTTTCATTTATTATTGTTGATGATGCTGAGTAGGCAATTTAAAAAAAAAATTTCAAATTTCAAAGGGATATGTTTTCAACTATCTTTTTTTGCATAAGTGAAACTGATGAACTTGGAAAGTTCAAACTTTGCATGAATGTGACTACTGAAACAAGGAATTTAAAAAAAGTTAAGTCTTGATACATCCCTTGGGGGAAATTTTTCGAGGTGCGATGTTTTGAAAAAAAAAATGTTGTGGCGAATTGGACAGAAATTGAAAGGTGAAACGTGGCACACGTATAAGTGACATAATATTACTGAGCTGAGGAAGTATTCAGCTTTCGTGGTGCTTCCCCTCCGGGCACAGGTTTTGGCTGCGTCGGCAATTATAAACATGTTTTTTCACCAGCGTAAAGGGCAAACGTATAATATTGAGACGTTGTGGGCATGTAGTTCACTCAGAATGGATTTCGGTAATAAAAAAATGGTACGTTTCGTTTAAAACGGCTCAGGGCACTTGTTTTGCAAATGGCGTATTTGCACGAATTTTCTAATCCAGCGAAACAGAAGGCGCATGAAAGTTAAAAAACTTGGCAAATAAGTACCTCATGCATAGCTGCGTAAAGAAAAAATTATTTTATTATATTTTTTTAATAATTTTATTATATTTCTTGAGGACTTATCGTTTGAAAATAATTTTTCACATCCTACCGAATCGGGCAAAAATAGAAAAGTAGCTGGCGCACGCATATCGGACGTGATGTTGATTTAAGGAAAAATTCAACTTTTTTGTGCGTCTCCTCTGAGCACATCCTTTGGGTGGGTCGCTTTTCCAATTACATTTTTTCTGTCAGCAAAAAGGGGAAACGTATAAGGCAGAAACTGGGTGGCATGGAGTTCCCTGAGTCTACATTCCAAAAGGAAAAAAAATTGTTAAACCCATGAAGGCACTTTTTTCAGTCCCATTTTCCTGAATATTTTTGATCCAACGAAACAGAGACATAAAATATAAACTTTACTCAGAAATACCGGTTTGATGGCTGAGTAGAAGAAAAATCCTAATTTTGAAATATGTCTCCTTAACGTAGATTATTGGAGGGAAGTATTTCAAAATGTATTCTCCACCCTTACAAAAAGAGGCACAAGAAAAGATTTAAAGTTAGGCACACATAGAAACATGGAGGTAATGCTTTTGATAAAAATAAAGACTTTTGACAACACGTGTCACGTATTTCACAGGGGACGTACTTTAAATACGTGTACATAAATACATTTCGCAAAAAATGAATGAATTAATCCGTATCCAAGGTAATAGAGCGCCGAAGGCGCGACCATAGCGAGGTTTTTTGCCCGAAAGGCAAACAAACTCGCTAGTACATATGTATGGTTCATAGGTCTACAGTATAGGTTTCCCATAGGACATTTCCGGAAGGGCGCCCTTTTTTGCCTCGTAAAGTTTCTTTTCGACGCTGTTATGTTCAAGGTTAAAGGCGTTAACGCTTGAAGCTCGTGAAGCACAGAAATATGATGTTAAGGGAGTTCAGTGTTCTTGTTCACTGTTCACTGATCGTCGCTTGCGCAATTGCAGTGAAATTGCAAAGCGCACTTCGACGACCTCGACCGCTGAACAGTTATGACGACATCAGCATCGGCATCTCTGAATGAGGTTATCCCAAGATCATGAAGACGTTGCCGGTGGTAACGCGCACTTTAGCGCCAGAGGGACGTATAGATATTAAAAGGTGTACTAAACCCTTCGAAACGAGGAAATTTCTCTATTTTTCTCCGGTCATTGTATGGCCCGTCGAATCCAATTGACTTTGGGATGTATTGGTGCGTATTCCTGGTATTTCACCGTCATCTTCTCGACGTCGAGGATTCTCGAAACTATATCGGTCGGAGGAACTAAAGGAGGTCAAGCCTGGATGGGCGTCTCACTTGCGTGATTAAAGAGCTGCCCGAGAGCAGATGATTCTGGCGCAGTAGATGATCTTGGAGGATGACGCCTTGGAGAAAGTATATGGCCTCCAGGATGAACTCGATGGCGAATATCGTCTGTATCTCGCCGGTCACTCCGTTTACTTAGGAGAAGAAGCTGAAGCTTTCGCAACCTCTTTCCCTCCCCCACCCCCCTACTCCTTCACCTCCACTATGGACTCACTTTGTCTGCCGCAGCGAAATTTACCAGGACGTGAGGTTTGACCATTTATGCGATGCGGAGAAAAAGCACTGGATAACTTTCGAGGGTGCGCATAACCATTTTATGACCGTAAGTCTGAGGCCCTGTCTGTCGTTGTCCGCATTTTCCTCCCGCCGAAGGCGATAGTTCAGCGTATTTTCTCATGTAATTCGCCTGCAATCATTTATTAGAGGTCGCAGCTTGATTCGTTCCGTCATAATATGAGTAAATATTTGAATAAATACATGAATTCCACATATTTTAATTTGCAACACATAGTGATCGTTACTTCTAACGCATAGCCACAATTCAAATATGATGACAATGCATTTTACTCAATTTCCTACACGATCGCAAACGGCACAGGAATGCTTAAGAAACGTTCCATGAACGTTCTCAATAACGTTTCTTGACTATTCGAATGATCAAATTCTTGAGCGATCGAAAGCAGTTGGAATAATGTTCCTGGAACGTTCCTCAAAGGGGTTCGAAATATTTTTTTCCTTTCTGCCAGCGAAGCTTCCACAAGTCATTGTAGGGTCATTTGGTACTACTCGAGTACTGAGCACTACATTCGCCTGTACTCACTCCAGTCATCTCCGTCTCATCGTATTCGAAAGAGATGCAACTTTCAAATTCGAACAGACACACTTTCGATGCATGAAAGACTGAAAAGTAAATTTGTCTATCTGCAAAAATTTTCTAAACAGGGTTGTTGGTTTTATGTTCATAGAACCTTGTTCCTTTCGTAGGAAATTGCCGTTTTTTGGGGAATATGTAAAGTATGAATTCCTCTATCCATAAATACCACTTTTTCAAACATTTCACATTTTACTAGACAGTCACTGGAATATTCACTCATTCCATGTGGATCTCCAGGAAGAAATTTTTTTTCAGATAGATCACTTTGCCTTTCAGTCTTTCACATACGCAATAGCGGGCGCGTTCCGCCGTTAGGGAAATCCCTATCACCGGTAGGCAAATTTCCAACGAGCTCCATTCCTTAGTCTTAAAGTTAGTTCTAATTTCGAACACCAGAGATTCGAAGACGCAGACACATTCAAACGCTCTGGAATAAAGAATAATTTTGAGCTCTGCCGGGATACATTTCGGTTCAATAGGACCGATCTGGCCCCTTGCAACGGGCGTGAAGCGAGGTTGGCATTCGAGTTTCTTGAATTCGCAATCTAAGAAATGGAGTTTTGAAGCTCGTCGACCAAAGTAGGCCGCGGCGGTGGGCTATTATGTTTCGTCAGTGGGGCGTGACGTGTGACCCCTTACGAAAATGTCATATAGGATTCCTATATATTCCTTTAGGAATACTATATATAGGAATCCTATAGGATCCTATATGCCCTAAAGAGTTCAGTTTGGGAGCTACAGAGTTCCCTATAGAAACAATAGATCCCCCTATAGAACCTATAGGGTTCCCTATATAACCAATAGGGTTACCCATAACCCCTATGGATTCCCTATAGGACACAAAAGGTTCTGTTTAGGACCCGTAGGGTTCCCTATAAAACCGATAGGGTTCCCTATAGGACCTGTAGGGTTCGCTATAGGATCTATAGCATTCTCTAAAGGACCTGTAGGGTTCTATATAGGACCTATAGGGTTCCCTATAGGTCTTATACGGAATCCTATATGCCTATAGGGTTCAGTTTGAAGTTCTCCTTTAGGCCACTAGATGGAAGTATAAGGTTCTCACATTTCTCAAAGGGCACATAAGTGTCCTCCCCTTTCCCAAGGAATCATCTCACAAGAGAGTTTTGCACGTCCCCAAATGTCTCGCTTTGCCTCATTGTAACAATCAATAAACTTCGACAGTTCTTTATTTGTCATCCCCATTTTCCAGATATAATCATGGAGTCCTGTGAAGAAATATGCCCTTATTCTTTTTCAAAACCACGTAGGAAACTAAATTGACTCAATCCAAATGGTTTTTCAATAAAAAGACGTGCTCACAGGTTCTGTCTTCTATTTCCTTAGGTCGAGAGAAGAATACTACTTCTTCCTACCGAAGGAAGTAGACGTGCAGTCCAGCGATACATGTGCGGCAGGGCCATAAATAATGCAGAGCCCCGCATTACTGGTATTAATAATGCATGTGTCCATGTCATGGAAAAGCCTCTGAAAGGTTTTTAATTTACACCGAAATGCTGCGCCATTATTAACCCCGGTCGCCTTTTCTGTCGTTCACTCAATGCCTGGGTTTCGAAACCCAAAATATCCTCCCTGAATCCTATAGGTCAGGAGTCCTATGAGACCCTATAGGGATCCTATAGGATCCTAATGGATCCGATAGGTGTTTCATGTTTCAAAAACCTATAGGAAAGTCTATAGGTTTCCTATAAGAAATATCTACAGGTTTTCTATAGGACATTTCCGTAAGGGACCACTTCGCAGTAGAAGACGGTCAGTACAATGTCATTCTTGTCTCCCTTTAGAACCTATAGGACCTATTGGGTTCCCTATAGGGCCTTTAAGAAACCCGATAGACCTATAGGGTTCCGTTTGAAGTTGTCCTTTAGGCCACTAGATGGAGGTAGGTTGTTCACCCATTTCTCAAAGTACATTAAAGTGTCCTCCCTTTACCCATGGGATCATTTCTCACGAGAGAATTGTGTGCATCCCCAAGTGTCTCGCCTTGCCTAATTGTAGCACTCATAAAACTTCGACACTTCCTTATTTGTCATCCCTATCTTCCAGATAGAATCAAGGAGAGTAAAATGATATTTCTCTCTATCGAAGGAAGTGGACGCTCTATTTTGCGCAATCCAGAGACATATGTGGGCCTCGGCAATGAATAATGCAGACCAAGGCAGTACCAGTGTTAGTAATGCAGGTGCCCACACCATTGGAAAGCCCCTAATAGGTTATTGATTTACACCAATATATAGCGACAATATGGCCCCGATTGCCATTCCCGTCGTAATGAATGTGTTTCGAAACCCAAGAAATCCCCCACGGAATCCTATAGGTCAGGAGTCATATACGACCCAATACGGATCCTATTGGATCCTATAGGTTTTTCGTATTTCAAAAGTCCAATAGGAAAGTCTATATGTTTCCTATAAGGAATATCTACAGGTTTACTTTAGGGCATTTCCGTAACGGAGGGTGGGATTTCATGGACTCCAAAATGTATGGAGTGCCAGGAACATCCATAAGTGATTACAGAGGAGGGTCAGTAAATTATGTTTCAACATTTGAAATCGAGAGTATGATGTTTTCACTGTCTTGAAATAAAACAATAACGCCTGGATAATTTACGGCATACGTTAGAAGTCCTTTTTCTTTTAAATGCGTCTGCAGGCCCGCACTATCCATAAAAAAAAAAATTAAAGACAAAAGATACCCGTCATCTGCCTTGGGGAAACTCAGTGACGTCCTTCCTGGCTTTGTTCCGTTGAGATATTGTTTGGTACTTCATACCCGAACATTGTAAATTGGTAAATCTGAACATTGGTAAATCTGAACATTGGAAGAAATATTATCCGAAGTATTATTGTTATGGAACTCTTATCATTTCCGATTTGTATGGGCTTGAAAACAAATAGCTTCGCCCTTGAAGGGCGAAGGGGCATAGAAGAAGTAAAGGGAATTCCCAAAATATTGGTGACGCTTCAGCAGAAGGGAATCAGCGAATGTTCATTGGGAAGTTTATCGCGAGAAATTCTAACGCTGGACATTCTAATGAGAGATATCATTGCTTGATTCCAATCATCCGAATCGTCTTTTACTCAAGTTTCATTGGAGGGATGATACAACCTTGTCCTGTCCACATAGACGCCGTCAGCTTCGGTGAAGCACGTGAGAAGCGCGTTAGATGACGAAGTAGTGGCTGCCCCTTCTGTGGATATCTTTAAGAAAAAACTAGTTGCTTTCGTGGACGGGCATAAGGGTGGGGGGCAATGTTGACGTTAGGTACTAGACAGTAAGAAACTAGGATAGTCAATAACAAAAAAAATAAAATAAAACAATACAAAAATACAAAAATAAATAGCTTTAAGAGGGTTAGGCCTGCCCTAAAATTAAAGAACGCTCGACCGCGACACGTGATATCGAAATGGGCGAAATTGCCTCTTGATATCACTAATTATCTTGAATCTTGAATCTTGAGCAATTAGTTCGGATCCGAAGTCATTGCGGAATTCAGATTTTCAAATACCGGGAATGTTACGTGAATCTTCGCGACGCTAAACTACTAAACATGTAAGGAAAACACCAAATAAATGGGCAATGATCCGAGCCAGTATTATAGCTGATGAGTAATACGATCGAGTTCGAAAGAATCGTTACAAGATAATGTAATGCGACAAGATGTCGCCTCACATCCTCTTTGAACGCCCTATTTTTCCTGTTCCTTCTTCCTACGTTAGCCGCGGTATTTCGGGGAATTTTTCCTTCTGACGGTATTCCGTTCAGGAGCAACTGGAGAGGGTTAAATGAGAGTCATGAGAATCATGCGGAATAGATAATTTTGAAAATTTAGAAAAATCCTTCCCTCTCTCAATATAGGAACCGGTATTTAACAGTAGTCTCCCGTCTTCCTGGCTCGACCGAGAGGTTTGCTTTCTCGCAGCCCCTCTTTCCATTAGAAAATAAATTGTCGCTCTCCAAAAACTCTGAAGCTTCCCATCGCTGATTTCGGTGGCTTGCCGAGGTCGCGTCGGGAGGAGTTCTCCATCGTGGCCGTTTTCATGCAGGAAATTGCGTACAGCAAAGAACACAGGTGAATGTCCGTCTGGCAACATGGATGGAACCGGAAGGGAGGCTCGATCTGGAAGGGAGAAGGTCTTTCGCCATTTCTCGGATCGATCTTCCCCTGGACTCCGCCGCGGTGTATTTGTATTGCGCTAGATGAGACATAGGAGTATTGCGTGCAGTTTTCTCCTTAGTGAGGCTTTTTTTAAATCATGTTTCTACACAAGGGGGAAGAGATCAAAGACTAGATGTGCATGCGTTCCCTCTATCGATTGAGTGCAAAGTGGTTGCACTTTTTGGTTTATCGACCTCTGTGAGATTTACCATTGTGGCACGTTCCATATGAAGTCAGAGAAAATGTAGGACGTGAATGTGGATTATTATGTAATATCAGTGGGCCTTGCATTGAGTTTCATGCGAGAGTGAATATATTATTTTCAGAATGAAATGTATTGAAAATTCCAATGAATTTACATGTAATTCAGCGGTTCTCATTTGCTCAGAAAATGTTTCTTGTTTCCTCATTTGTTGATTCCAAGTCTTCAGTTTTTTCCCTATTTTTTAATACTAGAAATTGTCCTATACTCGTATATACAGTCAAACTCGGTTATAACGACCTCGGTTATAACGACGAAGAACGCCAGGTACCTGCCTAAAGCCCATAAGGAATGTGAAATTTAACCTCGGTTATGGCGAACTCGGTTATAATGCAAACCTCGGTAATAACGAAGTCTATTCTGGGTCCCACCGACGAAACTGACTACATTGAAGTCCCTAATTCGTCATCCGAAATGGAAATAGAATTCCCATCATTGGAAAAATGAGCGTTGGTGTACCATAACTTATCTTTCCCGAAATCAGCATTCTTTGAGAGACAAGTGGGCGTGACTGGAGGAGGGTGAGGGAGGGATAATCCTCAGTAACTTAGAAGAACATCTCATCTTCAGTCGCCAATTGCACTTCTCATGGACAACATGGCCAGTGAAAAGCGAAAGAGGCAAGCCTTCACTATTGACAAGAAAGTGTGTATAATTCGTTCAATAGAAAGTGGGCGAAGTAAAACTGACGTCGCTTGTAAACATGGAGTTCCTATTTCATCTGCTTCCACAATTTGGAGAAATCGTGAAAGCTTCATCCGTGCCTAAGAAAAAAACATGCCATAAAACAAGTAATTTCGTATATCTGCTCGAGATGACGTTGACGAAGCCTTGCTAAAGTGGTTCAAGGTGCAAAGAAGAACAAATATCACGATTAGTGGGCCAATCCTGAAAGTGAAGGCGGAGGAACTGGCAACGCTGCTAGGTGACAGTGAATTCCTGTGCTCAGGTAGTTGGCTTGATCGTTTTAAAGCACGGCACAACATTTGCTTCGGAAAGGTGAATAACCAGCCATTTTTCCTGACAAAACGACCATACAGTGATGAAGAGCCTGAGCTGAATTTGAAGCTCTGCAAGCAGTGAAAGTGATATCGCGTTTTTTTTTACTTGCACGACATGGATGCGTCAACCATGTATACTGTGGCAGCGTTTGGGACTGTCGTTGAAAAAATATTCTGGAAAACGCGAATGAACCAACGAAAGATTACTGACTTCCTCGTCTCACATTGAGCAGGAAGTCAGTGCAGGATGACCTATGTACACGATTCGTATATACATTTTGAAATGTAGAATCCATTTTGAAAAAAGGGATACGGAATATCATTAAAGGCAACGTCGGTTATAACGACTGACTGACAGACGCTAATTCTAACCATGTTCCAGAAAGGCTAGAAATCTGAAACTTGGTACACATGTACCTTTTGGGGTCACATGCACAGTTCAGAAAAAATCCGACTTTGGAGGTAAATACCCTGGGGGTACACATTTTTGGGGGAAACGTTTTTCTTAAATATATTTTGTGACAGATGAGAATGACATTCAGAAAAACTATTGGATGTGCTGGGTTCGTTGGTGAGCATGGAGTCCCAAAATGCATCTTTCAGCTTCTTCTGCAGTCTATTAGGAAAAAATCCAGTTATAATCCAAAGTTACCCTTCCTTGAACACGTTTATTAGTCAAGAGGAGGAGATTCTCACCTGGACAAAAAAGACTGCATCAACAAGAGGTTCCTGGAATGAGCCGTCAGGAACTTTCAATGGGTCTCCCACGAGAATCTTTACTTCAGCACTTTCTACTCGATGTGATCTATCAGTGACTTCTCCATGAATGCATAAACGAATGTAGGCCTTCCATTCACCACATTTCTCGGGATCCTTCAGGGTCATGAACGGCCGGAAGGCTTCATCTGTGACGTGATCACGGTGTGTCCCCATCACCTCCTCCTCACTCACTCCAGCATGTCTTTAAAAGAAATGGGATAGAATTGCATGATAGAAAAAGAGTTATAATATATTGATACGTCTTTGAACTGCCGAGATAGATACCTGATGAAAGATTGCAGGAGCTGCTTCTTTTGGATGACTTCTTCCAGTTTCTTTTCTAGGTGCTTGAAGTCGCTCCCACTCTGCACATGTTTGAGGTTTTCCTGTTAATTGGAAAAGACCCATGTCATATCACACATTGGAATTGACTCACAAATATGAATTTAATAAAACAAAACCAAAATATTCTGTGCAATAAGAGCGGAATTTACATCAAGACGGCTGTATGCGACTTGGAAAACCTGATTTAAATAAATTTCAGCACAATACAGCCCAAAGATTCCTAGTGGTAACCTGTTACTAGACTATTTTTTAAAGCCTTGAAGAAAATGTAATAAAGTTTATTGTGCATTTGTCTAAAGGATATGATGGAAAATTTGCAATTCGAGAATAATTAGGGCATTTTAGCTGTAGTATTGAGTTTTCAAAATGGGAGAATTTCAAGAAGAAATTGTAACGTGGATAAATATTTCACATCAAATGGGGTCATTTTAAAGGATAAATAAATAAACCTCACCAAGAAGTCGCTTCTCTTGATGTGAGGATTCCCAAGTTTCCGCAGACAATATAGCTTTTTTGCCACTCGTCCTGGCTCCTTCTTCTCAATTTCTCTCGCCATCGGCAGAAATTCCTCAACAGCTTCTTCTCCCAAGTTGATCAAATTGTTGAGAACTTGATATGTCCTACTGCCCTGGAATGATACATAAATCCTGTCATTGATTTCTATTGATTTATTTCTATTTTACGTGTACACTTATGAGAACTAGTGATTCAGGAATAGATCAGCAAGAAAACATGGGAAACATGATCACTTCGAGGGCTTCGCTATTGACGATGGAGCAATGAATGATCCGGTGTCTATTGCAAAGCCTTGTAATACAAATATTTACCTTGACGATGTTCTTATAGGCGCTTCTAATTAGAGCTGAGTTCTCTGCAGCCCTATGCAGCTCCAAGCACTTCTGTATCTGTAAGATGATAGGACATGGTCAAATCTCCATATCTCACTTCCGGAAACTTCTAATATTTGGTACCTTTGGAGAATAGAGTTTTTACGAGAGAAATCAATAACACTGACCGAACTGAATTCGAACAATCGCAAACACCTCAGCTCCTCTTATAAAATTTTTTTTATATTTCCTTAGGATTAGTTTTCGAATATTCTTAAAAGAAGGAAGAACCGAACAACTTACAACATCAAGTACATCACAAGGAATTCCTTTAAGTTTGGCGTTGTGAAGCGCCAGGATCCTTTCCACTTCATCGACTCCCATGTAAACAGCACAGAAGCAGGTAGCCTTCCCATTCTTCCCTTCGTGTTGATCCTTCCGTGCCATGAGGACATGTTGACCAGCTACCACCTCATAATGGTATGCATGCCTCTGTGGATATAATAAACAAATACTTATATTAAGTACATTATACTTAAGTAAACTCTCTAAACTATGTAAAACTAAATTTAAATATCTGATGACTTGGACTTCGAGAAATCGATGAAGAGGCATGACCTACAGATAGAACATCTTTAACAATTCAAATTAAAGGGAAAAGTTTCCCTATTTTTTCCCCTATCTTTTGGTAAGTCCAAGGCGAGATTGAATTTAGGCCTAGACATAACGTTAATGAGTCCCATAGAGAGGCTGAAAGAAGGTTGGAGGAATAGGAGGATGGAGGTTGAAGAAAGGGGAAGCAACTGAAAATTTGTTTTCACATCTAATATATATAGACGATCGTGACTGAGAAACAGAGAAGAAAATTTAAACTTCCCTCAGAAGTACCTATTTAATGGCTGAGTAAAGAAAAAATCCTACTTTTGAATTATGTCTCCTTAGCGTAGATTATTGGAGGGAAGTATTCCGAAATGTATTCATAACCCTTAGTAAAAGGGACACAAGAAAAGATTTAGAGTTAGGCACACATAGAATCATATCATAGAAGTAAAGGGTTTGATGAAAATCAAGACTTCCACCCCATATGTCACGTATTTTAACAGGGACGTACTTTAAATACGTGTTTCCCATTTCGCAAAAAATTAATGAATTAATCACTATCCAAGGTAATAGAACGCCGAAGGCGCGACCATAGCGAGTTTGTTTGCCCGAAGGGCAAACAAACTCTGAAAAAAAGTGTTGTTCCGTATCTGAGAAAATAAGAACACAAAGAAAACGCCAAAAGAAAAATGCAGTTCAGATGTTCCTATATGTCCAATCGACAGTACAAGAATCTGACACCAGAAAGTCCTTAGTTTTTGAAGCACACCCCTAATGATGCTGTCAGGCCTCTTGGCTAATGGGTTTGGCAATCTCGCGCTTTTGGGGGGGTCGCATATAAAAAATAAAATCATCTGATTTCCAGCATAAGGATCATGAGGTAAAAATTCAGTGTATCGTTTGGTGATCCGATGTCGAATTAAATCCCTGCCTGTGGTCGTCACACTCTTATTTGCGCATAAATCTCAAAAACATAGTAGCACACACAGTAGCTCCTACTTCAGAGTGTAAGGCGATAATTCCACGTAGACTATACATAATTTTATCGGTAACATATACATTGTGGCGGAAGAACTCTATAGAAGTCCCCTTTTCAAACTCTTCTTAAGGTTCCATACAGTTCTCTATTAAGAACGCGTCATTCCGTAAATGCAGCCCGTAGATATACCTTCCCGTTTCGTGGAAGTTTGCATAGCGTTGGCCTAAGCGTCCGTAGATGGATTAGATATAGCCACCGAAATGTCGATAGAACATCTACAGTTTCCCTACCAGAAAAAGTAAATGGAACCCATTCGCATCTGCAAGCGCAAGGGTATGCAAGCGCAAGGGTACGCGTTAACTCGTGTCCTACCCATCACTTATGACCGGACGGCATAGGTCGAAGCTAAGGCTAAGGGCTAAGACAGATGGGCAGAGAAGTTCCTGAGAAGTTCCTCAATACGAATAGGTCGGGCAAGATTGGTGTAGGCCTCCGCGTCTGTTCAAGGGTTACCTATAGGCCTGCTAACTCAGTCCCCTCAGGGCAAGTACATTCTTTGTCGCACTTCATCTGTAGTATGGAATAAGCACATCTTTCCCCTCACATTCTTTTCCCTCCCGCTTTCCTGAAGAAGAAAATGTAGGAGAGTGGTATAAGCCTAAGCATACATCCATGGTTTGGCCCTAGGCCTGCAATATCGGTCCCTCCTCCCCCAAAACGTGCCCCCAGGGCATAGACCCGCAATGTTGGGTATTCAAAGTTGGAGTTTCTCTGGAGTCGACAACCTAGCAGCTGCTCACATTCCGTCTGTTTTGTTGAAGGAAGTCTATGCCTGAAAATGGCATAGGCCTAGGCATCCGTCTGAGGGTTAGACCTAAGCTTACAAAATGAGACCCCCAGGAATGTACCCCAGGGCACTTACCCCCAAAATTGGAATTTTTCTAGAGTCAACAATCTAACAGCTATTTGAGAACCAAGATTCAGCCTTTCAGCATGTACAGAACATGGTTAGAATTAGCATCAGTCAGTCACTCAGTCAGTCACGATCGTCTATCTATATTAGATACTAGCGAGTTTGCCTGAAGCGCAAACAAACTCGCTATAGTCGCGCCATCGGCGCTCCATTACCTTGAATAGTCATTAATTCATTTATACTTTGCGAAATGGCAAACACGTATTTAAAGTACGTCCCCATTGAAATACGTGACTTATGGGGAAGAAAGTCATGACTTTTATCAAAATCATTACTTCCATTACTTCTAGTGTGTCTAACTTGAAATCCTTTGTTGTGTCCCATTTTGTAAGGGTGGAGAATACATCATGAAATATTTCCTTCCTATAATCTACGCTAACGGGACATATTTCAAAATTAGGATTTTTCCTGTACTCAGCCATCAAATAGGTACTTCTGAGGGAAGTTTAAATTTTCTGTCTGTTTCGTTGGATGAAGAAAAAAATTCAGGAAAATGGAACTGAAAACGTGACCCGATGAGTTTTTAACGCAAATTTTTTTCTTTTGAAACGTAGGGTCAGGGCCATGCCACCCAGTTTCAGTCTTATACGTTTCCCCTTTTTGCTGGCGGAAAAAAATGTATTTGGAAAAGCGACCCACCCAAAAGCTGTGCTCTGGGGAGACGCACAACAAAAGTTGAATTTTTTCTTAAACCAACATAACGTCCGTTATGCGTGCGCCAGCTACTTTTCCATTTCTGCCCGATTCTGTAGAATATGGAAATATATTTGAAAACGTTACGTCCCCAAGAAATATGAGCCCCAAAATTATTTTGGAAATTTGATGTTTCACATTTGAGTTCAGTGCGTCAGCGGTCACATTCATGCAAAGTTTCAGCTTTCCATGTTCATCACTTTAACTGATATTTAAAAAAATTATTTGAAAACATCTCCCTTTGAGATTTGTGCCCCCAGGGCATTTACTTCCTAAGTGTGAATATTTCTCCAGCATCCCAATAAGTAGTGCTCAATACACCAGGACAAAAGAAATAGTTTAAAACGTCGGCTCACAAAAATAGTTAAGTAATACTTAAGTAAACTCTCTAAACTATGTAAAACTAAATTTAAATATCTGATGACTTGGACTTCGAGAAATCGATGAAGAGGCATGACCTACAGATAGAACATCTTTAACAATTCAAATTAAAGGGAATAAGTCTCCTAAATCTCAATTGTAGGATCAAGGGAAGAGGATCTTTGCAGATTCTGTCACTGGGCTTTTCGAAGATCGAGCCGATGCGGAGTTAATTTGGGCCTTGTTTTGACAGGAATATATTTCCGGGAAATTCCTGTGAAAAAAAAAACGCGCGTCTACTCGGGTCGTGCCCTCTTTTCATCTTAGGCATTTCGGCTCGTGCCAGCCAAGGTCTGGGAAATTCCTGAGCCTGGCCCAGGTCTTGATCGATGTCCTCTCCCCCCCTTCCCCCCAAGGGAGCAGATTTTTTCTGGGACACCCGGGCGGTCGCGCGGAGCAGGAGAAGGGGCCCCTCTCACCGGCGCGCCCATGGGCGAAGGCCCTTTCCCGGTTCCTTACATAAGCCAAATTCAACAGGCGCCGAATTGAAGAAAACCGTTCGTGGGACCAGCACCGTCTTGCTCGTATCCCTTCGAACACCGTCTGGAGAGCCCGTTTTTTGTGGTCGATCCGCTCGTATTTCGGGAGGTGGGCAGCGGAAAAGTGCGTGGACGAACCGAAGGTGCGTCGCACTTGAGGGAATGGCACCGCTCGGTGGCCGGTCGGACATTCACACTGTCGCACAAGGGCGTGTGCCTGGTATCCTATACTTTAATTCGAAGAGGTCAAAAGCTGCAGTGGTGGTCGTGGTCGTAGCTGTCACTCCCACCGCGCGGGCCTACGATGCAAAGCCATTCTGGGTCATAGGCCAGGCCTACAAGGGTAGGCCATTCAAAGCCATCACACACTTTAATTCGAAGAGCCTGAGAGTTGTCGTGGCTGTCACCCCCATGTGCGGGCCTACAAGGCTGCGCCTTTCCAAGCCATCATATCATATACTTCAATTGGAAGAGCCCTAGAGATGTGGTGGTTGTCATCCCAGCGCGCGAGGCCTACGAGATTATGTCACTTCAGGCCATAGGCTTGGCCATCCACCCCTCAAAGCGCCAGGTTCTTAAGGCTATGCTATTAGAGGCCATAGGCTTGGCCATCCAATGCTTTTAGCGCCAGGTCCATTGAGCTATATCAGTCTGAGCCGTAGGCTTCGTACTTAGCTGTGTCAAACAAAGTCTTTCTCTTTTTTTTCCGTTAGGTCAGGCGTGGCAGTTCGGGACATCGCTTCCATGCAATAGTTTTCTGTTTGCGTTTNGACATAGGGGACAGAATGGCTCGGAGTGAGAGCGATAGATTGACAGAGCGAATGTTGCAGGCTTTTTTATAGCCGAAGCTTTTCGGTTTTCATCCTCAGGTTTTATCCTCTCCACAGGCGTCTGTGTGGGAGGAGGGAGAAGCAGCAAAAGAAACGAAAGAGCATCCTCCCTAACGGGTTTCTTGTCATTCATTCTTTTGAAAAGTCAAAAAGTCCCACCAGAAGAATTTTTCCCCCCTTCTCACCCTGAATTCCAGTTAACCGTGAGAAAATCGTTATAGGGAGTGAAAATTTCCATTCGAGATATCCGGAAATTCGAGATGAGCGAATTCGAATTAACATGGTGTCCTATGGGGTTCCGCCGGGACCAATCATTGAACTTCAAGATAAGCGGAATTTTGACTTATCAGGATTCGAGTTAACGAGTTTTCACTGTATTTATTTAAAAAAAACGCTACTACTCCATGTTAAGGAAGAAGGTTCGGTGGAGCGCAAACTCTATTACATTCTTTTGGATTTTTTTTCTATAGACACATTTTTTATTTTAGCATTACAAATAATATGTCTCATGTCGTCATAGGGGGATTAGGAGGAAACATGTGCCGCCCCTCCCAAATTCCTTTAGAAGAGTTAGGGAGATACAAATGACACAAAGCTTGTAATATTCTGACCGTGGCGAACTTATCTTTGTTTCTCAAACCGCAACTTCCAGCCAGCTTCCAGAGGTGTCTCCAGCCTCTCTACGTAAGACTCTTTCTCTCTTCACTTTTTTCAATTGAAAATAAATAGAAATGATGGGCAGGGGCGGGAAACTAACGAAATTTGCACCCACCTATGGTGATTTTATTTTGAAATCCTTGCACTTATTTTGCAGCTCTCTCGGCGGCTGATTCGGTGGTTTTTCTCTGCCCTCGGACGGAGGAGTATGCGAAGAGCATACGAGAATCTTTCAACGGGTCAATTAAATTATGGAGATTTTCATTTTATTGAATTAAACACATATTGTTTCAATGTATGCATTGTTTATCTTTTTTATTTGGAAAGTGCCAGAAAGTTCCAGATCATTGGAAAAGCATGGTTGCCAAAATAGTCTACTCTGCTCTCATATATACAATGACCATAGCAAAATCCGTTATTTGTGACGATTCCTACGCGCTAAGTACGATTTTACCTCCACGGAATTAAACGACACTCACTGAAAAATTGGTAAATTATGACGAGATGACGAGATGCAGCTGACGTTCGGAGGCTAAGCAAGAGGATTGCACCCTTTACAACTTCACAAGTTCGTGAATTGGGCATACAGGAACATGTTATTCTTGAAGGAAAGTATAGGAGTCAACATTCTAGTTGGAGGATGATGGTTTTGCGGCTGTTGCTGTTTTTTTTTATTTCTTGCTGAGTCAAAAGTCTCCTAAATCTCATTTGTAGGAACAAGGGAAGAGAATTTTTGCAGATTCTGTCAATGGGCTTTTCAAAGATCGTGCCGATGCGGAGTTAATTTGGGCCTTGTTTTGTCAGGAATATATTCTTGGTAAATTCCTGTGAAAAAAAAATACGCGCGTCTAATCGGGCCGTGCCCTCTTTTCACCTTAGGCATTTCGGCTCGCGCCAGCCCAGGTCTGGGAAATTCCTGAGCCAGGCCCAGGTCTCGATCGACGTCCTCTCCCCCCCCCCCCCCCCAGGGAGCAGATTTTTTGTGGGACACCCGGGCGGTCGCTCCCCCCCCCCCCCCCCCCCCCCCCCCTCCCCCGAAGGGAGCAGATTTTTTGTGGGACACCCGGGCGGTCGCGCGGAGCAGGGGGAGGGGCCCCTCTCGCCGGCGCGCCCATGGGCGAAAGCCCTTTCCCGGTTCCTTACATAAGCCAAAATCACCAGGCGCCGAATTGAAGAAAACCGTTCGTGGGACCGGCGCCGTCTCGCTCGTATCCCTTCGAACACCGTCTGGAGAGCCCGTTTATTGTGGTCGATCCGCTCGTATTTCGGGAGGTGGGCAGCGGGTATGGTGCGTGGACGAACTGGGAGTGCGTCGCATTTGAAGGAATGGCACCGCTCGCTGGCCGGTCGGGCATGCGCACTGTCGCACACGGGCGTGTGCGTGGTAATCGAGGAGTGAGTGCAGGGCCCCGGATCGGCAGTGACGATGGCCCCGCTCCACCACCACACGCGACTTCCACGGGAGAGCTAGAGCTCCTGTTCCTGAAGTGTAATGAATCCCTCCCCTGGAACGATGTTCGGCCAGAGAGAAGGCTGCCGATGGAGAGATGAAGCGCACAGAGAAGGCCATGGAGGTCACGTATCCTTGGTGCGAGGGCGAAATAGTCAATGTTTTTTTTGTTTATTTGGCAAAATCTTTTCATCTTCTCTGGTTCTTGGCGTTCTGAATCTATTTCGGATGTGGTCGGTCTCGCTTCCATTCGCGACCGATCTGCGTCTCTCCCCCTTCGTTTGGCCCCGCGTTCGAAGGAGCAATATTCTGGGCCACACGTCACGGCCGACGACACGGCATTCTTCGCCCACGCATAGGCATTCGCGGCCGATCGTGCGCGCATGTCGCGTTTTAATTCACACGCACAGGCCTACGGTTAGAACCTGCGATTGGATTCGAGACCCAGAACGTGAGGACCATGATATCGGAATCGCCGCTACCAAAAATCGCCTACATTTCGCGGCCCTGGTTCGCATCGGAGCGAGAGCGTAAATGCTTAGCAGGGAGGCCGGCGACGAGGACGGTGAACCCGTCCAATTTTATTCTCTTGGCGCGATCGTGGCGCGCTCTTATCGGGATTCCATTTTGTCAGTCGTAGCAAGAGGTTCTGTGTTATTTTCTTTTAAATTATTGAACAGACGTTGTGTCTTACCTGTAAAAAGATCGACAGAGGTATGGCTTCATGCGGCCGATGCTTTCTTTCCCAAGAGTCTGAAGGTTGTTATTTTTTTCTCTCTTTCCCTCTATCTCTCGTTGCATTGTCCAAAGATTGCATGGGGGGGGCCACTGGTTCGACGTCCTCCCCCCACCCAGAGTAGGGACTTTTTTGTGGGACACCCGGGCGGTCGCGCGGAGCGAGGGAGGGGTCCCGCTCGCAGGCGCGTCAAAGGCAGAAGTCCCGTACACAGACCTAGTATATTTCAAAATCGCCTTACTCCGATCCGCTCGCGCTTCGCGGCGTGGGCAGCGCGAAAGTCCACGGTCGAACCGTGAGTGCGTCGCACTCGAGGGAACGACATGGCTTGGTGGTCGGTCGGACACCTGTTTCGGATGTGGTTGGTGTCTCTTCCGTTCGCGACCGATCTGCGTCTCTCCCCTTCCGTTTGGCCCGCATTCAAAGGAGCAATTTTATCGGCCGCACGTCGTGGCCGACGATGCGGCATTCTTTGTCCTTCGGCACAGAGGCATTCCTGGCCGAGCCAATGAATCGTGCGCGTGCGTGTCGCGTTGTCATTCACGTACACAGGCCTACGGTTGGAACCTGCGATCGGATTCGAGACCGAGAATGTGACGACGGAATCACCTCTACCAGAAAGGGCCAACATTTCCCGGCCCTGGTGCGCATCGGAGCGAGAGCAAAGATGCTTAGCAGGGAGGCCGGCGACGAGGACGGTGAACCCGTCCAATTTTCTTCTCTTAGCGCGATCGCTTCATGCGATCGTCATTCGTATGAAGAGGTTCTTTGTTATTTTCTTTTAAATTAAACAGGTGTGTCTTACGGGTAGAAAAATCGAAAAAGGTATGGCCTCACGCAGCCGATTCTCTCTTTCCAGAGAGTCTGAAGGTTGTTTTTTTTTTCTCTCTCCCCCTCTTTGGATTGTCCAAATATTGCGCAGGGGGGCACTGGATCTGTGAATGTCCCTGTTTCACACGGAATAGTTCATTTAGGACGGAGACGGGACGACATCCAGTGAGCTGGTTAAGAACCTACTAAGTATTCCTAATAGAGACACATGCGTGGCACTCCCAGGGAATCCCGTGGAANAGGACTCTCTTCCAATGCTTCTCAGCAGGGATGCATTCACCATATCGTGCTGTCCCATGAACATGAAGAATAGCCTCTTCCAGGTCAGTTCTGTATGTCATGTAGGAGATGAGATGACTGAGTGAATGCCTTTAAGTGCCATCTAAAATTAAGAAATGATGTATAATTCCTATCTATCCCTCATCTGGCAGATGATGATTTCATGGAGATGGAAGGTGGAGTTTGTCTACACCCAGCTTTAATCTTATTCCTGGAAAATGTGGAAGGTGGTGAACATCTTGCATCACATCTCATCTGAACTTGCAATATGTCGAAGACTTATGGAACATTTTGAACTTGTTTCAAGATATTGCAGTGTGACTCATATACATTTTTTGTTGTTCTTTCTGTACGCATCATATAGTATAATACCTTTCATTGAGTTTGAGTTCGTAGTGTTTCCAGCATGAAATGCTTTAATAAGCCTCAGTATTGAGTACTTGATGATTTTAATTGAAGTTCGGTGCTCCTCCCTTTTCCATTGTGTATGCAGATTCGTTAGGGTTGTGGCCATGTCAACTTAAGATAGCTTCTTAGCGCATCGTTTTACGGGAATAACATTAAGATTTGACATCCTTATTGAAATTAAAGTAGAACCCTGGAGGGGACCTATAGAGCATTGTCTCTCCAAACCTAGGACTTCAAAAGAAGTTGAAACGTTCATGGAGCAAAAAGTAATACTTACGTTTTTGTATTGTGCAGGGGTGCATTCATACCACGTGCTTCGCTTACGGGATGTATTACCGTGATCGCGAAGGTGTTCGAGACGCGACAGAATGCCTCCCAGGCGGAAGATATCGGGTCGGTAGTAAAGTGGAATATTCCTGCCATCACTATTACATTCTGAGGGGTCCATTGTTCGGACGTGTGGAAAGGATCAGGAATGGACCGGGCCTCGTCCCTTCTGTGAACCAGGTCTGTCTTCTTCCAAATATTTTTCTCCTGTGAATTTATCCATATGTCGATCCTCCACCTAGCAGGTGATGGATCGACATTGACATCTACACTCTTAGAAAAAGAAGAGCGCTTTTTCCCAAAAAAGAGAGTAAAATAGCTAACTCCAGATTCACCCCCTTTCACTCTGGGAAAGGAGCGAATTTATTCCATCACCAAGGAGTAAAATTGCTCTCCTCCGTGAGTAAAAACGCTCCCATTAGAAAGTGATAGGGATGTCATGCAAATAAGAAAGTTCTCATATACTGTGTCGTTTCGTTCTCGTACAGGCTTCGACCTACCTCTGCCTGTACTGAATACAGCACATCTCAGAGGGTGGACGACCTCTTATAGGTTCCATAGAGTGACCGAGACATCACTTCCTCATTTAATTGAGGTGTGACTGAATGAGGTTCACGGACATTCTCTGTATAAACTAGATCTTCTATGCGGATAAAATCATGCGTTTTCCAAAAGGGTTCTCCATAGGAATATGAGCTTGTTTATGGCCTGGACTCCATGAATATTTCTTGAATATGTGGATAACAAATGATGAAGTGTCCGTAGTGGAAGGGCCTTCCCTATGGAGCGTGGGGCTGCACCGTAGAGCAGAGAGCATAACTAGAGGCGACACTCCACTCGAATCCCATTCATTGACGATTCCAGGGAATGAGGGAAGGGAACTTCTGTGCACTGTGCGAAAAGCGAGACCCTTACCTCCATCTAGTAGCCTGATGAAGAACTTCAAGGTGTTCACTTCAGTACGAGCGATGAGGGGGCATCTGGTGAGTAATAAGAGTGTAAATTCGAAAAGCTCACGGTGTGCTCACTTTTTACTCCCCAAACGCTCGGGATTTTCTAAGAGTGTATATTGCAACCTCGTCAATGAATGGGATTCGAGTGGAGTGTCGCCTCTAGTTATGCTCTCTGCTCTACGGTGCAGCCCCACGCTCCATAGGGGAGGCCCTTCCACTTATACACACTCTACGTTCCAGGCAGCCCCGCCACCCTAGAACGCACGAGGGAGTTGATAGTCCGTAGGCCATCCATCCATCAAGAATGGAGGGGCAAAAGAAGGGAATTCGCCTCGGAACCCCTCACGCCGTCGACCCGCCCCCATCATGCCATTCACTCCCTCGTGCGACTCTATTCCCAAGACGGCTGAGGCACTTGTTACTATCTCTCGAGGCAACGAAGGCCTCTCCAGAGACTTCTATATACACTCTATGGTTCCACCCAAAAATGCTTTTCTGCGCAGATCTGCAAGGGGTCTCCCCGATTTCTCCTGGGGCGAATACGTCATGAGAGACCTCAAGATCTCAAGCTTAAATGCCTAAGCGGGCTGCGTCCCGGCCAGATCAGCTCAACACGATGCGCGCGGCTCGAAGCAGCTAGGCTCGGTCGGCGATCGATTTCCGGGTAGGGTTCATCCGTGCAGGCCTCCGACACGCAGACAGGAGGACTCATAGTGACGACCCCCACAGCAGAATTTTTGGACTTTTGACTCAATAAGTATCGCCTCCAGGTTATAAGCTCTCGATTGAAATTTCCCTTCATGAAAATCCGTTCATCCGTTTCCCGGAATCACACAAGCAAGGACATACGCGTACAGTCCGTATTAGCCTCTTATGTATATGGTTGGATGGATGGATGGATGCATACCCAGCGAATACTCTTCTATTGCTCGGAATCTCGTCATTGTGCAAAGGAGTAACTTTGTTTATGGACTTTGAGGTTGGAGAGAGGAGACGAACATTTTCAGTCACGGTGCCTGTTCCATCGGAAGGACAGGTACTCGGGCGTGAGATTCAGCCTTCGCCTTGCAACAACATTCCTTCCTTTTCCTTCCCTTTTATTGCGTCTGCGATATAACCGGGCACACAGGAGTGCACATAGGTCCCAGAGTCACATTGGCGACAACACGTCGGCAAGGGAGGCGAAGGCCTAGACGAACTTGACGATGCAACATATGCGATCTTCTGTACATGTCGCACTAAAGATTTCGGTTCCCGGCTCGCACAGTCGTTTAGCCGAAGGATGAATACAAGAATGAGTTTGTGGACACGACTGTTCCTTGTGAATCGGAGGCCAGTTTCGTGTCTGTAGAGGAGAGACAAAATACAGCAACATGTCAACCAAATCGTATTCGGCTCTTGAGTTTTCATTCGAGTGCCGAAACCCATTGGACAAACTACACTTGCCATTGCAGGAACATTTGCAGTGGATTTCGGGATTTGCAACTGACAACACAATTCCTTGGACCTGCAGTCTCCCACGGTCATGAGATTCACCGTCCCCGGTATACAGAGAGAAACGTATCGAGCACCTAGACACTGGTGAGGACATTGACTGCATATGTTCAAGGAGTCGATCAGGTTCAGGTTCATGATGTCGGTTCCACTCGCACCGTCACACGTTCCCTTTACCCTCCTGAGTAATTCGGGTGCGAATGCCAGCCAGGCCAAGCTGCAATCGCACTGGATGGGATTGTCTGGAAGAGTGAAAGGACGATGAACGTCGCGAGAAGGCTATAGCGGATGGTAGGCTTTGGAGGTCATGGAATGAGGTGGGACAGCATGGAACTCACCCTCCAGGTAGAGGAGCCCGTTTCCGTGGGACATGACCTCCAGCATGGGTCGGAAGATCCCTTCGTTCAAGTGGGCCACGTTGTTCCAAGTGAGTTCAAGCGTTGTGTCGGCCCGTAGACCTAGAATGGGGACTGGGGTGTCATTGCAGTGCTCATTTAAATTTGAATACTTATTCAACCTCAGCGTTGGGATGGGGAAATGTTTAGTACGACAAATATGGCTTGCATCGAGACGACTTCTTAGAGGAAAACATTTCAGAATCAATTTTTGTGCTAGCGACGCACGCTCTGATGACTTGATTCAAATACGAGTCCGTGCTAACTTTTGGCGGGACAAGATGTCCCTATGCAATTCCTATTCCGTCATTCCTCCTTACATTCCATCACCATACGACAAACCCAAGCAAGCCAAACAAGCAACCCAAACAAGCATCCTAGAATGCTTCCAGGGTTAGTTCATGGGGTGAGAAAACCAAAAGTGAGAAAGTATTTCTCCGGTTTTCTCCTCTTCTTCAAATGAATGTCAAAAAAGTGCTCAATGACTCTGCACTGTAAATAAAAAAGAGATCGAAAATGCTCATGTTTAAACTCGAAACCATATTTTTATGGTTTCCTTGAATATTCATTGCATATCACTGCAAAATTAAAGGCAGAGAAACTATTTTCATTAGAAACAATTTATATTTCTGCTTGTTACGCTTCACTGCTGGGAAACAAATTTCCAAGGAAGTACAGTATCTCCTTCCGCCCTCCTAGTTTCAAAATCAGAAAATCGACAAAAGTTGACGCTGGTGGTGGAGTGGAGGGCACGCCCGAGTGCTCAGCTTCAATATTACCTAAGCTACGTCCAACTTCTTTTGCATGGAAATTCATTTTTTAGGTTTGCATTGGCTCGCGGACAGGTTTTATCAGCTTTATTCCGATCAACGACGGATAAATCGATAAATGTGAAAGCAGAAATCTTACTCAATGTTCATCAAAATTTTCTCTTGCTTTGCATACAAGAAGAGGGCCTGAAGGATGAGGCACTTAGAAGAGATTAAAAATCCCCTGTCCATTTCCAATATTTAATTTCCTTTCGAATAATTCCTCATCTTCCTACTGAGGCTGAATACATTTGAATGAAGTTTATATTATTTTGGGAACATATCAACCTATGCAGAGCGCAAGTTTTGTGACTTATATCCGGTGAGAATAGAGATGTATCGATTAAAAGTAGTTGGTCAACTTTGCTATACGCTATATATCTGACGAGTGAAAGTAAAAACGATTGCTCGCAAGGAGTGCTGTAGAGCGCACTCACGCGTAACTCCATACACTGCATGCGGAGACTCGGCGAAAGATTCCGAAGTCGAGAAATAACCAAGCCGTATGGAAGTTCTAAGAACTGTCAAATGGGGGTTGGACAGTCGGTAAGTGGATGGTGGATGGAGGACAGGCGGATGTACCCCTGTTCGAGGTAAACGACGAAAGAAAGGGACCGTACCCACGATGGCTCCCGGATCCAGTCTTGCGATCCCGTTCTTCCAGAGCGACACCAGCCTCAAGGCCTTGCTGCGGAACACCAAAAACCCGCTCGGAAGGGTTCCTCCCAAATTGCAGCCGGAACAATAGAATTTCTCTAAGTTCGTGAGGCCCGTGATGACTACTGAGGGAATCTCCGACAGAGGATTGTAACCTGAAGGAAACGAAAAATGAAGTTTGTGAGGGGGGAACGATACTGTCCCTTACGAATAAGTCCTGTATGAAATCTGTAGAAATTTGTTATAGGAAACCTATAACAAAACATATGGGACTCCTGACCTATAGGATTCGGTGAGTTTTCTTGGGTTTCAAAACTTTGGCATGACAACCAGGATTATTACTAAATTGTGTTACGGAGGCGAACTTCGGGAGTCGGACGGCATGAGAGGTCGAAAGAACCCAAGGAACGGCCGGGAATTGAACCCGGGCCTCGTGATTGCCGGTCAAGTGTGCTACCACTACACCATCGAGCCCTGCACATTCAGTCGAGCCTCTCGATGCCATCCTTATCCGTCACAATGGGATGACTACCGGGGTCAATATTGGGCCGATATTGGCGCTGCTATTTTCTCCAAATGCATTACCAAGTAGGGGTTCTCCCATGGTGGGGGACTTTTGTGTCTTCGGTACTAGTACTGCCTGTACGATAACCTTCTGTCCATAAGCACGTCTGTTTCATATATGGGCAGGAGTTATAGGTCAGTAAAAAGTTTCATCTTCCCCCGAATGTACTGAGCATAGTAGATTCAGGAGGAAATGAACCCTTCGTGCTTTACGACGTATCCGCAAGCTCGGTTTGTTCCCCGGAAGGCAGATTCATCATTTTTGCCCTCAGCATGTGGAAATGGCAGACGGAACCTGTGAACACTATATCCTCAACAAAATATCACGTGGGGTTCTCGTACGGAATGCGAGCTCTTACGTATGGGATTCCCATAACGCTTTCTGCCGAACTCGTGAGTCCGAAAGTAGGATTTCCCCTTGAATATTATTCCTTCGATCGACACTCTCGTATCGGTAAAAGAAAAGCAATGCATTCCCTTTTTCCAGTGCTTCGATGAGACACCATTAGCAAAATATGTAAAAGTATCAGGATTAGACCAACATTAGATGAACTTTCCTGCTGGCATATCTCCGAAAAATATTAAGGCCCCTTTCCAATCACTCTCTTATAGAATTTTCGAAGGTAAGAAATGCAGAATCGTTATCATGGGTCAGATAATCATTCATAGACTGCTCTGAGTGCACCATAGCCTTTGCTTGAGCAGCGAAACTCGAATAAGTTCTTTCCCGTCCGATATTTAACGACAAGAATAGTCAGCACCTTTCCCCACGGGGAAGGCACCAAAAAAGAGTAGCCCGCTCTTCGCTGCCGCAGGTCTCTATCTCACTCGAGCAATTTATTCTTGAGGATGGGAGAAGTCTCATGGACCCGGTCCGGAAAAATGTATATCATGAAAGCATGGGCATCGAAGGAAACCAGTTCTGACTCGGGCCACAGATCAAGGTTCGGGTGACTTATTCTGCCCATTATTTTGTGTTTCGATTTCGAGAACTCGACATTCAACGACTTTTCCTGTTCACTTGTTCCGTATAATCGAGTTTTTACCTTTAGCAATTGTTTGGAAGGAAATTTGTTGCGATTACATTTTCCCTGGAAGAAGATTCACTTCGGAGGACTTATTTCTTTGCAGAATCGAAGGACGAGGACGGTTCGTAACGAAAGTCGGTCCTCCGTCGTTGCGAGTAGGGCAAAGCCGTGATGGAAACACGGTACGACGCGAGACGTATCGCACTCACTGAGGTAAAGTTCCCTCAGGTTGGGAGTCGCCCATCCGTCTTCCTCCACCCTCGTTATTCGATTGCTATAAAGATACAGAACTTCGAGACTTTCGCTCCGAAGCACGGGAACCGACGTCAAGGAATTGTTCTGGAGCCAGAGTTTCTTCAGGACGGAGAAGGCCGGCAGGAGGTGGAAGGGAAATCCCTCCAGGCGACCGTGCGCGATCGTGAGATCCACGAGGCGGTCTCTGGACGACAGGATCGCCGACGAATGAATCGTCCTCAAGGACGTGTTGTAGACGAGTATCTTCTCGAAGGAGAGATTCCCGAAGACCCCCTCGGGTAGGTCCTGCACCTCCGTGTTATCCGCCAGCTCGAATTGCCTGCAACGAGAACGGGAAATTAATAAATCTCAAAGTCCACGAAGCTCGCAGTGCATCGAAGTTAAAGGTGAAACATTGGAATTCCAGCGCATGCCGACTAGAGACATCCAAACGGCACTTCGTAATTACTATGAAATGTTTAAATGTAACAAAGACATGAGATATGGCTCATATTTAGCCATCTGATGTGAATGACTTCTGAGTCGACCTGAGAACTTTTGAAAACTTTCTCAGAATTCTGAGAAAGTTTTCTCCTAGACTCCATACCTTTCCAAGAAAAGCTTTTAAAAACTTTGAGCCAATTCTTCAGTTGCTCCTAAATTCCCAGAATTCCGAGAATCGCTGATGCCTGAGGATTGAAGGACCCGATTAAGAACCCTCTGATGATTTCCTGAGTCCTCTCCGAGTCGTTTTGCTGATGACTGTCACACGGACAAAAAGACAGGCTCCCACATAGGAATGATGAAGACTGCTTTGCTAACCTCTCGAAGAAAGAAGCAGGAATTGCGACAGAAGGATTTTCGGAAAGGGAGCGGTGATCGTTGAGCCCTGCATTCCCCTGGTCAATCACGTTCTTCCATGCTGTAACTGACCATGCAGCTCGATGGATTTCTTCTTAACCCTTTCAGCAGCGACTTACTTTCGTTCGGTTTCATAGAATTGACTCGTATAATCACGCATAAATTTTATTTTTAAAACGCGATTAATTATGAGCTACTCAATCGATGAAACGAATGTACTCCTCTCATAATTCCGTCTCTGAATGTGGAGCTGGAAACGTTAAAATTCGTGAAAAATTCAATGGCCACGATCCGGTGCACCGTCTTCCACACGAGCACAACATGTGTCGTGTGGAATGCTCAGTGATGCGCCTGGGATTTTCAAACGGGGGGATTGGAGGATTTGAAACTCGAAACCCCTCTCCATTGCGACGCGTCCCTTGGAAAAGCCTTTAAAAAAAATTCCTCTCGCAACATGC
>CAJPEV010002418.1:10589-44938 GCA_905338385.1 Darwinula stevensoni | reverse complement strand
TTGCCAGTCCATTCTCCACTTCCCCAATCAATATCCCATCTGCCATCACTTCAACTGTTTCCCATCCATCACACACTCTTTCTGCTTCCATTCCATTTACTTTCAGAAAAGCTGGTGCCTCCACATCATCCATTTCCACCATTGCTGAGCCCACTTCTTCAAATGGTGATGTTGCATATAATACTAAGGCAGGTGTAAAATCAACTGGGACAAATGCATTGCTGGATCTGAGCATAGCAAGGTTTTCTGAAACTATGACTCCAAATGCTGTTAGGCAGGCTACAGTTTCAAGTAGTCACTTGGCATTTATGAAAATTGCTCCTTCGACCACTACCACAGTGAAGGCAACCTTTCCTCTTCTTTTTGGACCATCTTTTAGTGCAACTGCTTCAACATCTTCAGCATCTGACACTGTGACCACTTCTTCTGTTAAAGTGTCCTCTCTGGCAGGAATGAATATGGTGGCATCCTCACCATCAAAAACTGAATCAACCATTGTTACTCCCATTCCATTTTCAAGTATCCCATCTTCTACCATATTCCAGAAAGCTGGAACATTCATGCCCAAGACCAAAGCAGCACCATCTCTGAGTTTGGCTTCTGCATCAGCCATGGCTCCTGCTGCCACTTCATTGACATTCTCATTTGGGGTGCCTTCAATTACTAGCAGTGGCGGATTTACTATAGGTCAAGGTCACTCTCTTCCCAAGTCTACTGCTGGTTCTTCAGTTACCACTTCACATCCATCGTCATTCAATTCAACCTCGGGATCCCTATCTACAGCTCCTTTTGAAAGCTTCAAAGTTGGAGTGGCAAGCACCACATCAGAGAGCATTGTTCCTGCTGCCTTCAGTGGTTTCACCTTTCAATCCCCCACTGGAGCCACCACAATGTCATCTGCCACCTTCCCATCAACTTCCTCAATCTTCCAGTTTGGATCTGTGACAACAACAACAACTGCCCCTTCATCTGATGTGATAACAGCAACACCTTCAAAGATGTTGTTTGAAATTGGGGGCTCTAGTTCCAAGTCAGGTGAAGTAGCAATCACAACTCAGTCATCAGTTTCAACGTTTGCAACTGTAACAGCATCAGCAGCCTTGCCAATTGAAGCTGCAGTGACTTCAATAGCTCCAACAATACAATCAACAAACCAATCTGCAACACTAACACCTCTGGAATCTGGAGCAATGACTACAGCAGAACCTGCTATTGGAGAGAAAACAGCATCAACAACTTCTGCATTTGGAGCACTGGCTACAGCAGTTACTCATGTGGTAGACTCACAAATCACATTTACTGTGCCTTCGTTGTTGGAAGAAGAAAAAGAGTGAGAGCTGTTTTAGCTCTTCTGTGCACAAACGGACATCAGTCAAATGATTTTTTTGGAACAGAGGTGAAATCAGCAACCTCACCAATTGGGTCAGCAGCGGCACCATCAGTTCCAACATTTAATGACAGCTCTAGCAAAAGTAGCTTTGCTTTTGATGCACTACCTGAAGCAGCCATTTATATGATTGGGACTTGAGTATCATCCATGTTGATGTTCATAACACAGACAACATCAGCAGTTCATGTTTGGTTTACCAACAACGTGTGCGGTACTCTCACCTTTAAAAGGTAAATTTTCAGAAGAGATGCAGCTTTGCTGAGACATACATGCTTGTGCATGTGCATACAGACTCATGAAACACCAGTGTGGTAAGGGAAGATTATGATGAAGAATCTAAGGATTGAGATAAGAACAGAGAGGTGAGAGATCTTGGTAATCATCAAGGTAGGTCCCATAAAATGCAAGGCATTGTGCAAAAGAACAAAAGACGAGAATAACCTCTTGGCATGCAGGTTTTCTGATGAGTGAAGGGTTTGCCCTCATCTGCTCAGTTTAACTGATAGTTTTTCAAAGTGAGTCTGTTTTGGTCAGAGTGTGAGCTTATGCCTGAAAAGCAATGTTCAGTGATATTTTTTGGAAAGAGTTGTTTCTTCAATTAAAATTAAGATTTCTGGACTTTTGGGGTGATGTGCAGGAAATCCAGTCACCTTGAATCCATTGAACCTCACCATATGAGGACATTTAATTGAGTTGATGCTATTCCCTCAGAGGTCCCTGGGTGAAAATGATTGCATTCATTTTGATTCTGTTTTCAAGCATCTTACCCATACTTTCTTCGAATGCCAGTAGTAACTTTGTGTATTTTCTCTGAAGTTGTATTTTGTTAGCTTTGGCTCTAATATGCTTTGGATTTCAAGTGCAGAATATTTTTCTGACTGAAAACCGAGATTCATCCAGTCGCCATGTAGCCGGTATCTCATCTTTGTTAGCTCAGATCTTGTGAATGCATTATGTGCTCTGCTTGCCATAGGTTATTATTGATGCTTGTTATTTCTGCTTAACTTATTACCATGTTGAGTCAAAGGCCTTTCCTTCCAATTCTGGAGATGTCTGAGATTGTCAACAATGAGTTATCAGGAGAGAGAAACTCTTGTTGAAATATCTTTCCAAAGGATAAGAATTGTAAGTTATTCTCTAAAAAAATTACTATGCCATTCAGTGCTGCATGGTGTGTGGTGGGGAGGGGGCTGCAGAAAGTATGATTGTATCATAATTCCTCTTTATGAACCTGGTCACCATCACTCCACCTCAGAATCACACTTTTCTGTTCATCCATTCCTTAAGATTATTTGGTTGCTGTATCCAGACTGCATCAGGGGCGTCAGCAGTGTCTCCAAAGTTGTCAGTTACCTATGTAACTTCAGTCACACCTCTTGATAATTTGGAGCTTATAAAGGCCTTTGTTATTGAAAGGAATCGACACACCTTATCAATTCAATTCAATCATCAGGTTTGGCTGTGGGATTTTACTTCTTTCTTTTTTGTGAGAAGATCCTTGACTAAACCTGTTTCAAGTGAAGTGCAAGGGTTCTCACATCAGCCCTGAATAACTGAATGGAACCCATGACAAGGTGGAGGAAGTCAAAGAGGAGGAGTTATGATCTCATTCAGGCCAATCTTTGGAGCCTTGTCCTTCATAGTGAGAGGGAGAATAAGGGAAAGAAAACCTTTCTGGAATAATGATTGAGAAGGCCAATTCTCAAGAGCAGGAGGAATTGTTACTGCTTTAAAGAACTTTAATTACATCATACTCAATTGCCAGTGTTTGATTCTTATATGTATTGGGGTCAGCTTGGTGCCGCTGTTCTCTGTTGCTTGATTTGTGATATACTGTATTTTTTTTTGCAAAACTTATGTTTATGTTTGCATTATGTTTGAATAAAGATGGGATTCAATAATGACTAAATATGACATGATTCAGTTCACCTGCAAGACTCCCCTGCCCATGTAATATTTCCCATTGCTCTGATCTGCTTTATTGAATTGAGTCTCAGTGTCTAGTGTCTAGTGCTTCCTGGATGTTTCAATTTCACCTGGTCAAGGCTAATATACCTATATCTGCTTATTTGACATCACTTGAGTCAGTAGGTTGAAGGAGACATTCACCAATATTCATAGTAGTTTCTGTTTGAGGATGAAGTTGAAAAGTAAAAATTTTCACCTGGTCAAGGCTAATATACCTATATCTGCTTATTTGACATCACTTGAGTCAGTAGGTTGAAGGAGACATTCACCAATATTCATAGTAGTTTCTATTTGAGGATGAAGTTGAAAAGTAAAAAAAGATTCATTGTGATTAAAGTAAAAATTCTTCTGCAATGAGTTACATTATAATGTTACCTAAGTACTTATTCTAGTTAAGTACATAAATAAATTACGACAAACTAACACCGAACTACCCCTGTATTACCCTTTTTGTCGGTTCATTCTTTTAGAACTGGGTATAAGGGTCATTCATCATTTGCATCTTCAGTTTGATGGTTATTGCTAGTTCTTTTGTTGCTGGGTAATACTAATGTCTCCACAAGTGCTGTATGTCACTCTCTGCCATTGTCCCATGTCAGGGGAATGGGAGCTGCCCTTGCTCATTCTCAGTTTTTAGCATACTTTGGGCAAAACAGCTTACATTCTATCCAAAATAGGGTAGAACTCTTTCTTTTGTGCCACAGTTGATTTGATTATATTAAAATTACATAAAGGAAGCTTTCTTTCAAGTACAAGATATTTGCAGTGTCATGCCTTTCATGTCTCTTATGGAATATTCTCATCTTAAAGTAGATGCTATATAGTGAAATAACTAAGTTCACATTACTCTCTTCATTCATCCCTGCTTTCACCCCTGTAGCCTCAGTACATCATACCTTTTTTTTAAATGAGCAGTTATTTCTCTTCACTACACTTCTGTCACTTTCTGTGATAGCAATGGAGTGGAAGAGAGAGTACCCTTATCCAAAAACAAGGTGCCGGCCCTTCTTTCTGCTTTGGGAGGTCATCAGAAAGGAGGGGATTTCGGTTTATTATGATGGGGAATATCCTTAATTCATTTTTTGCTTAAAGATTTTGCCTTCCATATGAATCATGCAATGCTCCTTCATTCCAAGCAAAGCTCATTTCTTCTATGCATGAAAGTTTGCCATGAGGATGAAGCTAATGACTGACTTTCAGATGCTAAGAAGTAACAGTCACCTAGGCACTTCCTATAGACATGACATTAGCTTAGAAGTGCTCTTATTGCTTTCCTTAAAGGTGTTTGCTTTATTGTCTTCTTCCATTTGCTTATTTCCAAGGCACAAGATAATTGGACATTGTATTCAGAGATAGCTTTGCCAATGTACACACAGGTAACATCTGGTGTCCTGAGTTGCCAAGAGCTGCCAAATGGAGGTAAATTGGAGTGCTCCAACAGAAGACTGCTTACATGGACATCTCTGCTGTGAAATATATAATAGGTGGAGAAATGGGCATTCAGGCTGCTCAGCATCTCGTTTCAGAATTTCTCAGAATTGTTCCATGGCCAATCTCCCTTATGTGCATTGCTTCATAGAAGTATTATTTCGTGATCTTGAGAATTTTTGCAAAATTCTGACTCAAAATTGTCATTGTACCAATGTTCCACACTGCTGGGGATGTGCCTGCCAAAATTCACTACCTGTGCAGCACAAAAGTAGAAGTTCCTGTGGTGAGTCATGTCATCAGCATTTCTCCCCAGAGGAAGAGGATCCTTTTCAAGATTTTGCAGATGGTAGTCAATATGGAACTGATCATGGTAGAGGGTGTTGCATGCATGGCAAGAGATCCCATAATGCCATGGACTCCAGGATTGCTTCAAATTATGATCATGGAGTTGCCACATGTCATCATTCTGGGAAGATGGTGGATCCTGTTCCACAATTCACACCATCAGATGCCATGAATATGCTTACTGACCATGACAGAAAGATGGCCGACTGGAAACATGCCAACTGTCGGTGGAATCCGAGAGATGAGCAGGAATCTAGATGCAGGAAGCCTTCCTGTAGAAATCAATTGCAACAACAGGGGTGTGGCAATGAAGATGGAGAAGCGTCTACCTTACTGAAATCAAGCGCCTCTACCCTTTGCTCTCATCGAAAGCTCAAAATGGTAGAAAAACCTAAATTGAAAGGGAATGCGAGCCAGAGGTCACTCCAACCGAGAGAGTCATTGGAATTCCATGGAGAAAGTCAAGAAGATGAAGGAGAAGAGTTTGCTCAGTTGGAGAAGTTAAAGGCACACATGCTGCACTCTCATCCAGATGCTGGTTGGTTGTATTGCTGTGATAATTACCAAATGTCTTTTGCTCCAATATTTGATGATAACCACAATTTCTTTGCTGACATTTTTTTTTAGCAATTTAAATATCAGGCAACTTGAGATTTTTGGGCTTTTATTAATGGGAAACTTTGCATTTTTTAGTACCAGAATTTAAAGATAACATTATGAAATGGCATGAAAAGACACTTACCAGATTCAAAAAGAAGAGAAGAAAAAAGATCTAGGACATGTCTAAAGTAAAAAGACAAGGTGAAAGAAATGTGTCAGGATGAGAAAAACTTTTATTTTTTTATTATTAAAACCTAGTCCCTTCTTCAGATGCAGGAGACTGTACAACTAAGTGGAGAACTGAAAGTGTCCACCAAGAGTGGCATCACATAGTATTGTTGAGGGAGTGAAAATACTTTTGTCAGCAGTGAAAAGGTACAAATATTGTCATTTTATATTTATCCAAGCTGCACTGAATATCTTTTGAAAACAACCACCATTTCAGGGAATCTCATATACAGAACTTGAGTGGTTGCTGCCTTCCCATGAATGGAGGAAGAAGTATATACTACTGTCATCCTATGCTTTTGGAAGTGATAGGTTATTCATCTTATGAAGAATATCATGCTTGTGATCATTTGATGTTTGTCCAAAATGTGATGAGGATCTCACCTAACATATGTGAACTGTTTTCAAAAGTTGATTAATACTTGAGGGCACTTAATTCCTAAAGTATAATACAGTACTTAAAGTAATTCATGATTTTATACCATGGAGCATACTGGTATTTTCTTTCATCCATTTTCATCCGTCTTTATTTCTTATAGAAAATAGTTATTAGAAAATTTTTTTTAAAGAGCTTGGGAAAACATAAGTCATGTGGAAGTTTTTTTTTTTTCCTTCACTTCGCTCTTTACTTGATTTTATACGATGTCCTTTTACCTTCACTTCTGTGTAGGTTTACCTTACTATATCAGAGTACTTTCGCCCTCCTATTAACTTTCCGTTAAAATCTTATGAAGATGGGCAATATTTGGGCTCCCAAAGAACCCCCAAGAAACAAGAATATATAAAGTTTCATCTAAAGGAAGGCCCCATCTCGTTTTGCAAGAAATCCAGTAATGCACAAAAGAAGTAGATGCATCTAGTCTTGTTTTGTGATATATTTGTCTATTGAAGAGACCTTATGAAAATTCTCTGGAAACGAGAAAATTGGGGTCATTCCAGGGGTCTTTGTGTGCTAAGACTTTGCAGAAAAACCAATAGCTTCGTTTCTATTCTGTATTGGCAGTACTTGATGGCACTGTCTACTTGAATTATTGGGTGCCATAAGCCCAGGTCTTGAACGCTTGTAGCTAGCTTCAATTTCAGACTATATCATAATGATGTGACTTGTGATTTGAGAACCCTAAGTAAGCCTTGGACAAGTTCAAGCCACACAGGTTGCTCTAAGCAACAACTATTGTCTGCTTGCTATTGCCAGGTGGTGCTTTTAAAAGGTACTATTCTCCTTCGTGTCAAGGATTTGCTCTTGTTTACCGCAGGTACTGGTGCTGATACTATAACTGACGAATCTGTTGCCGGTCCATCTACCACGTCTCCAGTCAGTGTTCAATCCACTGTCACTTCTGCTGCTACCTGTCCGTCAATCTTCACTCCTGTGTCCACTGCACTTTCTCTGAAAGAAGCTGCTCCTGGATCAGCCTTTCCTGCAATAACGGAACCCAAAATTGGAACCAGTGGAGTTGCAACTAATGCCCAGGCAGCTGTAGAATCAGGAGAGTCACATGCATCTCCAGGTGAAAACTCAGCAGGCTTCCTCCAAACTACAGCTATTGCCCCGGGACAAGCTTCAGTTCTGACCAACCCAGCACCATCCACTGCCAGTGCATCCACCACCAATGCTTTGATGACAACGGCCTTTCCAGTCAGAATCAATTCATTATCATCACCACCTGTTTTAGTGATGTTATAGTGCAGCTGTTGTGACATCAGCAGTTGCTGACGATGCATCATCAACCAGTGGTGATACATCATCACCTATTGATGATAAGTATTCAGCCAAGTAATAATTCAGTTCCCTGTGGGACATATCTATCGTCTACTCCAGAAGGTCTACTCCAGCAGGGGAACTATGCCAAGCGTGTGGAAGCTGATGTCTGTCTACTTGACGGCCGCCATGGAATATGTGAAGTAACGGAATCGGCAGGCAATGAAGCACGTCGAAATGACAGGGAAACTATCGTTTCCACGGAGTCGTATGCGGCCATTAATAATGATGAAGAATTGAACGTGTTTTACTCTGGAGTGACTGTCGCCTAGGATAGATCATCAGAAACAGAATTCAAAGGAGAGTGGCCTGAGTCTGCATCAGACTCAGTTTCATCTATGGGTGAGAAAGACGAATAGAATGGATCGCTGGTTGAAGTACTGCACTGAATACAGCGTGGATTTTGAAGCCCATCACGAATTTAGAAAAAAAGAATTGATTTTTCTATGGGAACTAACTTTTCTATGGCTGCACCATTCGGTGTGATAGCAGAATTTCTAGCCAATCATGAAACCCCCCCCCCCCCCTTCCATGTCTTCGGTGCGTTCTTGACTACCTTCGGGGAGTGGAACACCTTGGGTGCCTCGCTCTTCTGCCTTCTGACAACCTCAAGTGGATAAAATGTGGCTGCGTGAAGCGGTGCGTGATCTGGGTGCCTTTGTCTTCATGTTCAGTTTAAAATTGTGGTTAAGCTCATTTACTCGCGAATTTTTCCCCACGTGTGTTCATTTTGCATAAAACCTTCCATTGTCTCACCTGATATGCGAAGCAACTTCCAATTTTAATACTTGTTGCGACAGTATCGGTCTAAATTGGACAAATATTCCGCGGCGATGATTACTATTGTCTGGATAAAATCGCAGTGGAGCCATTGCCTGAGAAAATTATCTCATAAATTAAGGGTGAAAATAGCATAACATTATTACAATATTTTTTTGGTTGCAGTCCACAATCTCTCCTGACTGCTTCAGTGGCCTTGAGAGAGAAGCAGGTGTTTGTAACGCTAATGAAATAAAACTCATAAAACTTACATTACTAATAAGATAAATAATTCCAGGATTGTGGTTATCTACCTGTCATCCTAAGTATCCTAAGGACAGACAGCGAGTCACAATTCCCATCTGTTTCGAAGAAGAGAGAAAAAGGAGGAAACCGAAGGGAGTGTGAAAAGTCAGTTGCAAAATCTCAGGTGTAACTCATGATCATGCTCTAACGACATCTTCGTCGGCCTGTCTGACGGTATCCGCGGCTTGGGTCCCCCCGTTTCCCCGTGCACGGGGGGGTTGGTATAATAACTCCCCCGTTGCGGGGGCGTTCTTATCGGTTTAAATTTGTTTTCATACCGTGTACCTTTTAACTTTTGTTTATGCTGCTTCATGAAAGAAATGAAAAAAATGATTTTCCTTTCGTTTAGAGCTCCAACTGGGGAAGATCCCTGTGTCACCCCGTAAGGGTATGGAGTGGAAGGGCCATGGTCAGCCCGCCCCACGCTCTGCTACCATAATAATACTGAGCTACCCCAATGGATCCTGGAATGATTCCGTGAATGTTATTTCAGGGGCGTTAGGAACTTGCCTCCTCGATATTTTTTCGAAGTCGGCGCCTATGGTCTGACGGTGATATTTGTCACATCGGCTCGGTTCGGGAATTAAAAAAGGCAGCCTGCGAGACTCTTAGTCCTTTCGAGTCGTAACCACGTCACGCCGTCGGGTAACAGGGAGGATATGGGCATTCCTTCGCATTCTTTCACGTCGCTCATGGGAGAGGCATGCGAAAAAATTCTTTGATCAGCAGTGTTGCTGGTGTAGTGGTGCTTCCTTTACGTACGTACGTTATCGTGGTCCGGTTTTTAGCACAAGATGAAAGAGTTCTTCATCCGAGAAACCCACTCGGGTCTTGGCAGGAGAGTATGTCTCAGTATTCCCATTTGATTGGATACCTTGAGACAAAACACCGTGGCCTCTGCTTCCAAGACGGATTTCGACAGTAATTCGTCGATAATGGGACAGTAACCCACTCAGGTCTTGGCAGGAGAGTATGTCTCAGTATTCCCATTTGATTGGATACCTTGAGACAAAACACCGTGGCCTCTGCTTCCAAGACGGATTTCGACAGTAATTCGTCGATAATGGGACAGGAGCGCGCAAATGTGCTCAACATCTGTGAACGGCGTATATTTGCCCGTCGTATCTTCGTTCGAAGAGTTGGAAGAAATCAGTCCATTTCATGCATGGTTTTCCCGTTTCGCTCGTCCTGGCCGTGCACATGTATTCCTTGCCCATTTTCGTGGTGCGGCAACTAGTGAAAGTGAAATTTGTCTTATGATTCTCATCTGCGATTGAGATTTCAATCCGTGTTTTTTATTTAATTCTCCAAGTTATCCCTGTTGAAATAATAAACACGGAGCCCCATACCTTCTGTAGCTTGGTCGAAAGTTGGGGTCGCCAATGGGGGTTGGTGTGGCCACAGGTAGGTCCGAATCCGGGGTGCGAGGATTGTCGGAAGGTAATCGGGAAAGTTATCAGGAAGGCTGCGATGTTCGGAGAGGTTCGTCAGAGAGATCTGTGTAATCCGCAGAAGGGTCTGTCTGTTATCGAACTGACTCCAAGGTGTTGACTCCTATCATAATTACTCAGGACACCGGGTTGATATAAAAGGTGCGTAGTTAGACACTGCGCACAATTTATTATACAGTAACGGAACAAGGATAAGTGGATGAGGTTAGTGATAATGAACAGCCTAACGCTGATGGGGGATCTTGGTGTCGTCCTCTTCCTCGTAGTCGTCCGGTGGAGAACCACTGTCACCAATTGGTCCTCGATAGCACGCACGGTTCGGTCCGGCAGTTGCGTGCCGGCTCGCACACGACGTCACGTATACCGGCCGTCCGTCCACTTGCAATGTTTGTTGGCGACTCACTGGCGAGGGAAAGCCCTGGGGAAGTGGGCTTCTCTCTCTTACGTGAGCGTAGGAGGGAGGAGGTTCTCCCCTCTGTAATTGTTATGTCATCCCTTGCGGGGCTCGAAGACTCCACACTTGTTCCGAATGGTATGAGGCTCCGTGGAAACGTCGGTGGGACGAGCATAGGGTTCACGAGCTGGTAATGGTAGTATGTAGAACTTCTTCCCTCGTGAGACTATTCTCAGTGCGCGATTACGCTTTCATGTCCTAATTTTCGAGATCGGGAGGAAGACTCCTCGAGGCGGAGGCGAAGCGACTCCCCTCGGGACCGTTTGGTCCGGCCACCTCCGTTTCGGAGGCCCACTGCTGAAGCGAATTCGGCCTTAATGTCGGTGTTTGGATCGTCTGTTTTTTAATGTATGAGACAATTTTGTGCCGAGTTCACGAGATGAGCCGAGAATGAAAGGACGATCAGCAGCGGCCGATCGATTCGTTGGGACGTGGAGATATCTCATTCGGACATCCCTAAACGAACAGAATGGCGCTAAGCTTGTATTTCATGTTTCCCAGAGGCATTCTCTCCTCAGAACCAGTCCAGACGGTTCGAGGAACTCTAGACAGGCTTAACGTTCCTATTCTCCGCTGAAATGGTTCGCGAAACTCGAGACATACCTCTAATCGGTCTAACGTTCCACGTTCTCTCTTAAAAGGGCTACGAGAGACTGGATTGGCCTGCGATTATGCTAACATTACGCCTCTGTTATCTTTGCGCCCATTCGTGTCGTGGTTTGTGCCATCGTTTGTCCAAAATTTGACTCAGAATCCGTCTAGTTCGGTTTTTCAAACCTGTTAAAAATAAGGACAGAGCCTCGTGCGTTCTTCTAAATGGCACGAGGCTCCGAGCAAACGGCGATGGGACGAGAATACGGTTCGTGAGATTGCGATGGTAGAGAAATACAGAACTTTTCCATCGTGCGGTTACGTGCTATTCTTAGTGTGTGAAGGCGAAATATGAAATTCCCACTGCTGCGGGCGGAAACACCAGATCATAACAACTTCCATGCAGTCTATAGTTGCGAAAGTTTGGGGAAAAAAGTGTTAATATTTTCCATCCATCACCTTTACGGAGTGATTACTAGTTTTAAAATTGCTCTAACTCTCCATCGTGTCTCTTGTGTCTTGTGACCCATTTCCCCCTCTGGTTCCCTCTGTGGGTTTCTTACCTCGTTGGTGATCGTCAATACTAGATTGCCACACGCTTTAACCCCGAAGTCATCAGCAGACCCCACAGAGCCACTGTTTCATGGCGATTATGTCCCTTGTCCGTTCCAAATTACACCGGTATCACGTAAGTCCGTATAGGATTTCAAAAATTGACGTTCACTAAACAATTGCCAGAAAAAAAGTGGTATTAACTCGAACAATTGCATGCCATTAGGAATTATCTTTTCAAATTGAGGTATTTCAGGGTTTTGAAAGTGTTTCAAAAGTCCTTCGCCTGCATAAATACATTTGGCAAGAGGCACAACACGAAAATATTGCCGAAACTCCATTTGAACACTGATCCTGTAATTTGGTCTGTATTTTGGTCTGTATTTTGGTCTGTATTTTGGTCTGTATTTTGTAAGATCTCCATCTAGGAGGCAACTTTCCTTCGTTGCTCAGGCATCTAACGTGAAGCCTTTTCTCATGGCAATGAAAACAAACTGAACAAATTTCTTTCTGTTTCTCAAGTCTGTCTAACAATAGGAGAGACAAACCTGACGTTTAGGAATTTCGTAGAAGAGTATTCAACAATGTGTACCATACATTGCCCTGAAGAATTACATCTTTCCAATGCGCTTATTGGAGTAATTTCTGCCTGAGTCTGATTCCAAGTCATGATTTTCACAACTTTAACCATTGATGTTAACAACAGTGACCTGGTTGTTGCCGTTTGAAAACTATTGCAGTTTGAAATGGAACAGTGACTTGTACACATAGTTACCATCATAGAGAAATGTGAGCACCACGAGGCCCTAAATATCATAGACCGTGTTAATCCTGAGAGAGCAACTCACGATGCATATTTGGTCGCGTGTCGTGATCATTCGTGAAAAGCCACTCTATCACCACTGGATCGCTGAAAATAAGAAATCTTCATTATGAAACTTTATTGAAAAACAATCGACTGACTTGCTCCTCTCTCCCCTGAAGAGGACAAAAGGGAATGTCGCAGAAGCCCCATCCTTCGTTTGCATCGCCTTCGGGGCTTTCATAATAGCACCAAAGACCCCCTGAATGACCTGCAGGATCCTTACAATAATTGTGGTTTCCATCCACCTCATCAGCGAATGCATGAAGTCTGAATTCCCATTACCGATATTGAGTTGTCGAGGGAACCAGGGCAGGTATGTTTTCCTCGATGATATCATGTTCACATTCCCCATGTGTTCTGCTCCCTTTCCCGTCAGCTTGCACTCCAGTGGAAAGAGAAAAAAGGAAACACGCACGAAACCCCAGAGGTGAATGGTAGTTTGTCCTGCGCCGGGAAAAGGCCTCAATCTCTCCCTGGACACTGAATTTGAAGAAAATCCGAAAACCTTTCGATTGAGTTGGAATATACAGGGTGGGTCAAAAAAAAAACCGGTCCTCTTCTTTGAGACCTTTTATTGACAAAAAAAAAGCAAGAAAAAAAATTCAAACCTGACTACACGGAACTTCAATCAATTCTCTGTCTCGTGCTATAAAGTTTTTTCTAGATATTTCAAGAGAAAGCATAAAATTCAGCACTTGAAAAAAATTTGTCATGCAGAAAAATCGTTTTTCCATGTGCATTTCCTNAGTTCAGGGTTACTAGACTGCCCATTGCGACGTTGCTTGCAAAACCATTTTTAAACGATTTTTTTGGGGGAAAAAATAATTTATTTCGTCCAATCAAGAAGTCGGACATGGGACAGAATACGCGTTTGAATGCGACCGTGGTTCGTAGAATGCCTCTCTACCGTTGTAGTGTTAGGGATGACATGGAAAGGATTATAGACAGTTTGGAGTTTCGTGGCGTACTGATAACACATTTGCTTCGGGATCAGAAAGTCTAGGGTTCGAATCACGCCATTTTGTTAAATTCTTCTAGCTCAATTTGGGACCGAGATATAAGGTTTCAAAGTAGAGGACCGTTTTTTTTTTCCCCACCCTGTATATATTTTTTTAATGTTGGGGTGTGAGAGTGCCATTTCACAGCAGGTCAAGTTCGTTAAATTAAAAAAGAAACATCAGATACATGAGAAATACGAGGTCTGATGAAAAATTCTAAGACGTTATGTATGACAAAAGAAGCGGTCGAGGTTACTGCGGAAAATTGTTGAGTCAGCATAGGGGAGGCGTGCCCGGACCGAGCCGCTTCCGCCTCCCCCGAGCCAGTGCCGAGCGGAGTGAGCGAGGCGTCGTGGTCCCCTGTCGCGATCGTGATGGATGCGAAGGAAGAGCGACGTGTGCGCTGCGGGTTTTATGGGAAGGGAGAGGGGGGGGGGGGGGGGAAACGGGGGGGGGGATTTTCCGAATGTCGAGGACTGCATTTGGTGATAATTGCTTACGTAAGGGCGTCGTTCATCGGTGGACAAACGGTTTCCAAGACGGCCGAGAACCCGCTGAAGATGACCCGCGTTCAGGTCGACCTTCAACGTAACGCAGTGATGATGAGTGCCGCGATATGGAGCAATAAAAATTATACCCACGTGAAAAAAAGGGCCACTAATGAGTTTCTCTGGGAGAAAGGTTGCATCACGCTTTTCTTTATTTCTCGTCTTACCCTGAAAACACGTGGCACGAGTGACGGCTAGAACTAGAGGAAAATTTGCACACGATTTTTGTGAGCTGGCTTGAGGATGAATGAAGGAATGAAGAGTGTGAATCAGGAAAGCTGGTGAGAGAATCGTTTCACCGATCCCGGGGAAGAGACCGAACGAAAGGAGACCCCTAACCCTGCTCTGGACAAGACACGCGGCCGAAGTCGAAGGAGGCGCACCACGAATCGGCGGAATCGGAGCAAGCGGCCCAGTGCTCCTTCTTCCCATCCGCGAAGCCCTTCTCGCAGCGGAAGAGTGCCTTCGCCCCGATAGGGGCTGGGTATCTGCCGTTCCATCCGGCGTGTGTCAGGTTCGCGTTCCTCACCGTCGGGTGTTCCGTCAGGCAGAGATCTGTGCATTCGGTGTTGTTCATAAAAATCTTTCCAGGAAAGTAGATGTTCGTGTTATATATGGAACGCGTCAAACTTCTGAAGCCCTTTTTTATTGCGAGAAAGAGCACTTTTTAAAGTGTGGCCAGTAGTGAAAGTTTTTGAGAAGGAACGGGGAAAGTCTATTGCAAGAAATGTTATTTTGCAACTCCGTTTCTTTGAGTACTGACGAAAAAAAAAGACGCAAAAGGAAAACCAACATTTGTGATTTAGGCTACCCTACAGGGATGAGGCTGATGGCAAAAATAAAAATGTTCAATTTCCGTCCCAACGTTGGTCTGCGTGGAATGCACGAAGACACATTACGAGATGCATAATATCTGCAGGCATTTCATGAAAGCGGAACATGCAGAAGGAAAACAAAAAAGGGGGGAAACTCCTTTACCGCTTTTTTTTTTGGCCGTGTAACTATGCAACTATGAATATACTCCTTGAGCAAACATTGTATGCTCCGAATGAGGGGCACTTTTCACCTTGAGATAGAATATCCAAGGAGTGTAATGGCTTCAAGGATTAATGACTTTCCATGTACCAAGTATTCTCGTTTTTTCCTTCGTTGAAGTGAGAGGAACTTTCATTGGAACACAACGGTGAAGGGGAGAAACTCTCTTCCACCTCTCATCATGGTCTAGTTGTTATCGATAACGTCGTTTTAAGAAAGGAAATGGCTCGTGCACTCGACCATTTGATTCGTGTCGCTGCAATTTTCTCACTACATGTATACTTGGTACCATGCCTCCGTTATTAAAATATGCAGCAATGGAAAAGGGCGAAATGAATTTGGAGGCCCATAGTAATCTTGGAAGTCTTCGGCCGAGACGCGTTCTCAGGAGACTCCAACAGTTTGCATACGACATTGCTGACTTGTGCCTTCAGGCGAGGACGGAAGGAGAGGACGAGCGCTGGCGGCTGCCTCTTGGCCTTGGGCGAGTGCACGGGCGATGTGCCCTAATATTCCCAATTCCTTCTAATTCCATCTAATATTCTAATATGCCCAATTCCTTCTCTAACGTGGCTTAAAATGTGAGATCAAGTCGCTGTAACTAAAGGGTTGGGATTCGTGCGAGTGGAGAGAATACGAGTTAGTGGGACGATCCCGGTCGTGAGCGAATTTTGAACCAAGACAAGGCAAGAAAGGTAAATCAAATGGTGCAGATTAGAATCAAATTTAAAGTATAGATGAACTAGAGCGACTGACTCTGAGCGTATGCTTGATATCCTTCGGACGGGACGAGCGAGCTCTTGCCGTTCGCGATCAGCTCACAGGATCCATCGGAACTTCGATAGTTGTAGGCCTTGCATGGAATCGGTGACTGGCTCGAGCACATGATGTTGCATTCTCCCATATGCCGGGTGGGGACGCTCCGAAACACGTTTCCATACCTTTGACCAGGGTGAACCGAGTAATACTTAAGGAAACCGCTTCCCGTTTCGAGAGAAAGAAGGCAGACGAGGAGGGAGGGAATCCTGCCCAGACGCCCCATCCTGCGCGACTCAAGGTTTTTCGCTCCTTTTTTCCTCATTCCAGTTCCGTATCCAGTGACTGACGCGAGAGACCACGTGACCGATCGCGACCAATCCGAATGAGGTTTGCAACGAAGGATGACTGTTATTGGGGTTTTCGGTCCCAAGCAGGAGTGACCGGCGTAACGGGCCTCCTTCGAAATTGGATCGATCGCCTTGCAATGACTCGCTCTTCCCAAGATAGCTCTTCTTCATCTTGCATCGTTCTGCGATATTCTCCCAATCCGACAGATCTGTGACGTCACCGTCGGCGAAATCCCATTCCTCGATGTAATCATTTCATTCCATTCTCGTATCTTGCCTCGCTCGTGTTTCACCTTTGTAGGTGAAACCCTTCAAGGTCAAGAAAAAGTAAATGACATGATCCCACAACTCTGGCTAAACGCCAGACAGTGTCATAGCCATCCAGTGTCCAGGCGGGGCAACTGCACCACGGGATGGAGGAACCCAGGGGCCGAGTCCAAGTAACATACCCCAGCAGCATGTTTACGTAAACAAGATATCAATTATTTGAAAACAATGTACATTTCTTGCGATTGCCATGAAAATGACGTCACGTTTACGTTCAATTTACGTACCTACATTTACGTCATGAAGGCGTACGTGTATTTTACATAAATGGGACGTCATTCCATGCGACGTGAAGTATGATATCAACTTCCTGCAAAATTAACATCACACCATCCATATGAAACTTAGGCTGACCATCCCGCAGTTGCATTTCCAAGAGTCCTCGCCAGATGGAACCTTTCTTCCCTGTACCCTATAAATGCTATTAAATACTAGCTTTCCTGATATATTGAAAGTATCAGATTTTCTCCCCATCTTTCCACTTTTCATTATGCAATCCATAAATATTAATTTGAAAAGCTGAAAATTGTATATATACTGTATATATATATATATATATTAATAGGTTATCCAAAGAAAGGACAGACTCACGTGAAACAACTTCACCGCGGCCGCATTGCTCACATATTAATTAAAAGAACGCGTCAGTATGGCGTCAATGCTTTAACATTGATTCAATGTTGATTCGATGTTGAAAAGATCAATATTGAGAGAACGTTGTCCGGTCAACGTTACATCAACAGATTGCTGGCGAGACATCTGGCGAGACATGTGAACAAACAAGATTTCCTGACTGCGAAATGTGATGGCGACTACTTGCCCAATATGGTTAGGGTCATGGTTAGGATTGTAAATGCAATCAGTACGGGTCTCTAGTACTTTTGGAACAGTACTTAATATTTTCTCCACAAACGACGCCTGGGAAGGAATTTGACTTCCTGGACATATTCCACCAATGCGGCAACCCAGCCAAACAAGACCCAGGATAATTCTGAGCAGGATGATGGACAGAATATAGTATGCGAGGTCATATTACTCCATGAGACCACGTCGGCCCGGTTTCGAGAATGAATCCAAATCATGATCACTGCCGAAGGGTGCATGGAGTGAGGGTAACTTATGATTAAATCGCGGTAATCGCGTCGGTGTCCTCCTGCTTCCGGGGGAAGAGGATGCCTCCTTCTCATCTCGGCATTAGGTTCGCATTGTCCTCGAATGGGGGGATCTTTAAAAAAAAAAAGCGGATTCGGAGGATGGAGATCGTGTCCAGATGAAACGGCGCATGCGCACGAATTAAATAGATTGTTGAGACCTGTCATATCAGCGTTGAATCACTGTGGATTCAACATTTCTTCAATGTTGAGGAAAATGAATTTTTAATGTGGAGTCAACGTTGATAAGCAAATGTTGAAGCAACGTTGCAATGTTGGCTTTTAACATTGAATCGATGTTGATATACCGTTGATGTCAACGTTGAATCAATTGTTGACGAAAAAGGAAATTTCAATGTAGAATCAATGTTGAGCAACAACGTGGTTTCTATGTTAGCTGCGTTGACGAAATGTCGTTGAATTAACGTTGATTCAACGTGAGTGTGCTACTTGGGTAGTGACACCCAGCAAGGTGGTCATCTTGGGACTGGAGCATTCAGTACCAGGTCCTACCCTTCCCTTGTCTTAAAAATATTTATTCTGAGATTAATGTTTAACTTCTGATGATTTGAGGCTAACTCAGTTTGGGTCGAAGTGACCTANCTTGGGCGAGTGCACGGGCGATGTGCCCTAATATTCCCAATTCCTTCTAATTCCATCTAATATTCTAATATGCCCAATTCCTTCTCTAACGTGGCTTAAAATGTGAGATCAAGTCGCTGTAACTAAAGGGTTGGGATTCGTGCGAGTGGAGAGAATACGAGTTAGTGGGACGATCCCGGTCGTGAGCGAATTTTGAACCAAGACAAGGCAAGAAAGGTAAATCAAATGGTGCAGATTAGAATCAAATTTAAAGTATAGATGAACTAGAGCGACTGACTCTGAGCGTATGCTTGATATCCGTAGGACGGGACGAGCGAGCTCTTGCCGTTCGCGATCAGCTCACAGGATCCATCGGAACTTCGATAGTTGTAGGCCTTGCATGGAATCGGTGACTGGCTCGAGCACATGATGTTGCATTCTCCCATATGCCGGGTGGGGACGCTCCGAAACACGTTTCCATACCTTTGACCAGGGTGAACCGAGTAATACTTAAGGAAACCGCTTCCCGTCTCGAGAGAAAGAAGGCAGACGAAGAGGGAGGGAATCCTGCCCAGACGCCTCATCCTGCGCGACTCAAGGTTTTTCGCTCCCTTTTTCCTGATTCCAGTTCTGTATCCAGTGACTGACGCGAGAGACCACGTGACCGATCTCAACCAATCCGAATGAAGTTTGCCACGAAGGATGACTGTTATTGGGGTTTTCGGTCCCAAGCAGGAGTGACCGGCGTAACGGGCCTCCTCCGAAATCGGATCGATCGCCTTGCAATGACTCGCTCTTCCCAAGATATTTCTCGGACCGTGTGATCAATAGAGGATGAAGAAAGAAGACCGAGTTTCTATACGGAGACCAAGAGACAATGAAATGAAACACGTGGAATCCCCACTATCAAGTTTTCACCAAGTTCTTTCAAATGAAATTATTCTGCTCCCGGTTTCTGGGAGGAACAAGAATTGGATTCGGCTCATGCCGTTCCCGAGAGTCAAACCATCAATTTGAAGCGACAGAAAGACCTGATAGAAAGGGAGCTTTTGCCAAAATTGAGCAGGTTCTGTCCGGATCGTCTGATAGAAATTGTATCTCTTACTGGGACAACACGCCACCGCACGCTGTCCGCTTCGTGGCAATTTTTTTTGGTAAAGGGTTGAATTTAATTTTCACGATATCCTCCCCATTTGGCAGATGTCGCTCCGAGTGAGTTCTGGGAGGGTAACAAACTCATGGATTATTTGCCAGAAAGAAATATTCTTAGAAACGAGCCCAGGGCTCCCCAGTCGACCAAACACGCGCCCTGAGACAATTCGCTATATGCTATGAGAGCTGGTTAAAACGTGTGCAGAGAAGAAAAGGAGACTTCGTTTCGAAGTTAAGAATGGCTTTACGGAACCTGACGCATTTTAGGAGTTATAGTATAACGTCACTGGCCAGCACCTCATGAAAGAAAAGGATAATCGCTCATAAATCATAATTAACTGTCTCGATGACGCAGCTGAACTTTAGGTCTTGAAATCGGTACACAAAAGAAAACGATTCTCGTTGTCGCTCTACGGAGAATATAGAATAGACAACGCAAAAAGATGTAGTGTAATTACGTCAACGTCGTAAGCCGTTTGAGCCTGAGTGACTGAAATGGAAAGCTTCGAGGCACTCGACACCGACGAGTCGAATGGGAGACCTTGCATCCGGACGTTGAACTCGAGAGTGGGAAGAAAATGAGTTCGTATCGTACCGAATAACAGACGACATCTAATAAAGGATAAATGTGGGACGGCGAACCGAGGGACCTTCTCGCCTCGTCGTCCCGCAAATGTGCCACGTGTGCCGAACACCGGGAGAACGCGATCCATCGATACTCTATTGCTGGAAGTAAGCAGCACCTGCTCGAACAGGAGTAAATCCCTCTTTCGAGCTGTCGAGTGGATAAATTGCCATGGCCTCGCGCCCCAGATACGGTTGCACGTCAAAACATCGACGAAATGAAACGTCGGCATGCCACTTTATTTTTCTCGGATTTTGGAAGGGAGAAAGAGCTAGTTGGAGTTACGTATGCCTCAAGGTCACACCGGTTTCATGGTCTCGAAAGCACCGACGAAGGGAATGATTGGAATCCAGGGAATGATTGGAATCCGTTTGGACGAAGACGCAATCCGTGCCACGTGCTGGATGATGGCGCTGGATCGTGAAGATGAAGACATCCGAGCGAGAGGAATCCAGTTGGAAGTGACCGATGCCAGGAAGACGACGTGCGAAATATGAATACTCCTGATTTTTTTTTTTACCCTTTACGGCAGAGACTGACGTTAAAAAAATCATTCTCCGTGTGTCAACGTAGTTCCGGATAGGGCAAATGCAGAGACTTTGAAAGGTCCAGTATCAATGAGCGCATGTCGTTCATGCGAAGCACGAAACAGAAGAGGAAAATGAGGACGGGGGGAAAAGCTTTTCGCTGCAATCTGTTGCTATATTTAACGGAGCACTAGCCAGAGAGAAACATCGACATGCCCTACCTATTAACGCGTACTCAAATAAGGACCTCTCTTACCTTCTGGCTAGAATCTCGGAGGACTCATTAATCCTCCTAGGCATTACTGCCTTCGAGGATTAATGAGTCGCAGGCACCATGCTTTCCTGCTTTCGCCCCTTCGATGTGAGAAGGCCTTTCGAGGAATAACACAGATGAAAGAGGATCTCTGCTCCATCCCTCATCGAGGGCAAGGATGCAAGGTGATCCCGACTTCCAGGCGGCTCAGCCCTCTTCAAGTCTGCATCATCTTGCATCGTTCTGCGATATTCTCCCAATCCGACAGATCTGTGACGTCACCGTCGGCGAAATCCCATTCCTCGATGTAATCATTTCCTTCCATTCTCGTATCTTGCCTGGCTCGTGCTTCACCTTTGTAGGTGAAACCCTTCAAGGTCAAGAAAAAGTAAATGACATGATCCCACAACTCAGGCTAAACGCCAGACAGTGTCACAGCCATCCAGTGTCCAGGCGGGGCAACTGCACCACGGGATGGAGGAACCCAGGGGCCGAGTCCAAGTGACATACCCCAGCAGCATGTTTACGTAAACAAGATATCAATTATTTGCAAACAATGTACATTTCCTGCGATAGCCATGAAAATGACGTCACGTTTACGTTGAATTTACGTACCTACATTTACGTCATGAAGGCGTACGTGTATTTTACATAAACGGGACGTCATTCCATGCGACGTGAAGTATGATATCAACTTCCTGCAAAATTAACATCACACCATCCATATGAAACTTAGGCTGACCATCCTGCAGTTGCATTTCCAAGAGTCCTCGCTAGATGGAACCTTTGTTCCCTGTACCCTATAAATGCTATTAAATACTACCATCACACCATCCATATGAAACTTTAGCTGACCATCCCGCAGTTGCAGTACCAAGATTCCTCACTAGATGGAACCCTTGTTCCCTGCATCCGACAAATACTATTAAGTACTGGTTTTCCTGATAGAATATTAGATTTTCTTACCATCCGTTCACTTTTTATTGTGCAATCCATGAATATATATAAGGAAAGCATGAAATTATTATGTATATTTTTATAATATATGACTCATGGAACCCTTGTTCCCTGCATCCGACAAATACTATTAAGTACTGGCTTTCCTGATAGAATATTAGATTTTCTTACCATCCTTCCACTTTTCATTATGCAATCCATGAATATGGAAATCATGAAATTATTATATATATTTTTATAATATATGACTCCAGGAATCATTAAATGCTGAAGTTAAGTTTTTTATTACAGCAGTGCACGGAATTAGGAAAGAGTAGAATCCCAGCTCTTCAAGTATTAAATTTTCTCTATTCTAAATGGGAAAGAGCCCCTTGAACATCTACTCCTCCTCCCGAGGTTCCAGTACGGGAGGAGGAAATGGTAGGTCGTTTTGGTACTATTGAGTGCTGATTAGGATGAGTGTACTCATCCTATCACTCTTGAGTTCTGAAGTATGGAAGGGAATGGGAGAAACAGTATATCAATTATTTTCAAAGGTGCTGATTGGCTCGTTAAAGACACATGAATGCTAGGGGGAAATTAACATAAATCTTACGTGAAATCAACGTAAAAATACTGTTAGGAATGCAAACTGGCATGTCAATTTTATAGGTGCTGATTGCCTCGTTAAAGACACATGAATGCTAGAGGGAAATTAACATAAATCTTACGTAAAATCAACGTACAAATACTGTTAGGAATGCAAACTGGCATGTCAATTTTACTTGAAATTGACGTTAATTTTATAACACCGTTTACGTATCACAGAGGTGACATTTCTGCGAACATGTTGGCATTATCTTGACAATGGTTTGCGTAAAAATGATATAAAATATACAAAAAATTTACATTCAGTTTACGTAAAATTAACATAAACATGCTGTTTGGGATCCGTCTCTCAAAGGACAAACGAGCAGGGACGATGTTGTCGAAACCTGTTCATTCCACGAGGACAGGGATTATCAGCCGAGCCGTGGCTCCATGCCAAGCGACAGTGTGGATTTGCGAGTTATAGTTTGGATACTATTTTCCTGTAGTAATGTCAGCAGAGCGTAGAAATCCTCATATCGATGAAGAAAATTGCATATTTCAAGACAAGTCGACACACGAATACTTTGGGTGACATGCACCAATGGAGGAATCGGAATAGAGTAAAGACGGGATGAACACGTTTTCTAAAACATTTAAGAAAGTGTTTCTTTCACATGCCCCATGGAAAATCACATTTGTTTCGTGAACACGTTCATCTACGACTTAAACACGTTTAAAGGCGGTATGGGAGCCCTTGCAAAGAGAATGGTGATTAGTGTGGCAGCTGCTGCTCCATCGGCCGCACCAAGTCGGCGACGGTGTCATTGGAAAGAAGAAACACCTTTGGAATTCGTCTGCATTGAACCATTCTAGAGGATTGAGCTGATCTCTGATAGTTCGACAGTCCTGGCAGTCCAGGCGAACCTGGCAGTTTGGTTCAGAATCACGTCAAAAACTCCTATCTCTTTTTAGTTACCATTTTCATTGTCGTTGGATGATGAGAGGCAAGAAAAATGAGGCCCACTCCGGCTAAACAGCATGCTGAATTAGGTCAAAACTAGGAAAAACATGTTTGTTTGGTATAATATTTACCATGCAGAAAAACAAGTTTCCAAATATGCGGCCCGCGAGCCCGCACCCTTCAGGCTATGCGGCCCCCATGACCCAAAACTTTGGGTACCCCTGGTCTAGGAGGAGAAGCGGCCTCGCACAGACACGCTCATTAGTAAGATAAGATAAGTAAGTTTTGGGAGCGAAAATCCACAGCGGCGAAAGTAGAAGACACGCTCCCTTTCCCCCTCCCTGCCTTTCCCTCCCTCTCCCTCCCTCTCCCTCCTTTCCCCTTCCTTCCCTTTCCTTCCCCTTTTGAAACGTTTTCTCACAAGGGACGTTGACGGAGCCGGGGATGAGGCCTGTGATCTCCACTTCCCTCGGGGTCCTCACGTCGATGAGGAAAATGTCCCCTTGCAGCAGGGCGTCCCGCACCTCCTCGTACGTCAGATCTGCACATTTTCCCACAAAGTTTTCAAATCAGCAAACCAATTCTATCCCAACAACAGAAATCGAATTTAAAACAGTAAAATGATTGAGTGTTTAAAATGCAGTTTTAAGTATTTGAAGGTTCCAAGGTGATTTTAAATTTTCATTTTAGCGCGACGTTTAAAAAGTCAAATTTTGAGATAAAAAGAGATTCTAAGAGATTTGAGATTCTATAGAAATTCAAACGAATTTTAAATTTCAAAATTGTTGAATGTGAAAGTCACTGTTAGAATTGCTGAATTCCGTTTGACCGACCGAGATAAAATATGTAGATGAACACCGGACGATCCGCATCAAATTTTGTGAAACTGTACCTGTCCTGATGAAGTTTACTTGATGAGGTTCACCTTGTGACGGTTGCTTGTGGGGCTTAATGGCCCAAAACTGGTGAAGCTTAGGCTGAAGGATGGCCGAGTGTAACGGAAGGTATTTGAAATTGTATTGCAAAGAAAAATTGCAAAGAAAAAGAAAAATTTCAAATGCAAGCACTATTTTGCCTTTTCAATATTGATACTGTAGTAATTAGGATTGCGTATACTGAATGGTCTCTTCACTGGTAGACTATTCCGAATACCTTTTTAAATACTATTCCTGAAATATTGCCATTTGAAAATTTGTTTTTATATTGAAGTGAGCCAGTTGCATTAAAGAGTTGCAAGACGAAAGACCAGTTCAGAGAACTGGCCTCTTGAGAAACAAATCTGTCTTTTCTAATACATTCAACAAAATAATAACAATAATAAAGTAATTTTCCTTTCATCTACATCCTTTCCGTGTATTCGTATTTGTATTTGAACTTGTTCATTTTTCATTGTTCATTGGGTGCTTGAAAATAAACACACCATCCTCTCTTTCTACGGCATTCCGTACGCCCTACTACAAGTGATTTTATAATAATTAAAAAAAGAAGCATTGCTAAATAATAATAAAACCAGGATAATCATTGTAACCAATCCTCTGGCATCCCCCTAGTCTAAATAATCGCTAACCATACAATACCCCGATAGAGTTAGTATGAAAGTTAAGATAGTCTCATGCATATTATTTTATTTTTCCATGCCGGAAGTCCATCCTGAACATGAAGTGTGGTCACCCAGCCCTCTCCCCCGGCAAGGGAGTGGTGGGGTCTCTAATCTCCTCGAACTAAAAAAAAAAAAAAAAGACCCATTGGATTTGGCGCATGCCGCCAAATTATTAGAGTGGTCCCCGATTTTGATTCACGAGTCGTCCAACGGCATGCCAGGCAGCTTCTAAGGGATTGAGGACTGCGCAGTCGTTGATGTCGATGTCTGTTCTCACAAAGACCTCACGACTGCCAGACATGAATACGCCAACTCTGTGGGTCGAACCGGGATTCGTCTGAGAACTGTACGGATCGACACACGTCCACGATTCTCTGTCCTTGCATGTTGCATCATTCAGATGATCGAAATATTTATAAATATTTTTAACGGTATCTTAACATGGGCAGAAATAATATCGACCGATAGGGTGGCTGGATGCAGGAAGAGTATCAGAGTACTGGAAGCACAAGTCATCGTTTAACTTTTTAGAGCAGCGTAAAATCATTGACGCCTTCCCTTCACTCGGAAATCTTTTGTAATATGCATACGGTTCTCTCGCTGCGGAGAAAGTTCTTTGTGATCCGGCATCCTCAAACTGAAGAATCAAACTTATATCGCATTTTAGATCGAACCAAATTGAATCCTGGATTTCACTTTAATTTGAATTTATTTTTTCTTAAAACTACCCTTTTTTGCCATGGAGCAAAATCATGAAAAATTAAGTGACTCTTCTATTGCAACACTCTAATTGCTCAGATCCAAGACTGCCCCCACTCCAATACATATTTAGATCAGCATCGAAAGGAATAATAATAATAGTAATTAGCAGAAGTAGTAATAATGATCATATTTATAAATAAAGTAATAAAAAAGTATAATTTATGCATTCTCACATGTGAATGTTTCGTCGATTTGGTATCATTCTTTGGAGATGGGAAAGCAAATCCTGAATTTTTGTCAATGATTACATATTTAAAATCAAAGTTTTCAATTGTGCATCTCTGCTTCATCCTCAAAATGGTTCACCTTCGAAAAGGTAAGCAGTTTCTTTAAATTACATTCTTCGCTCAAAGATACGAGTGACCACGGTCACGGCCACCGATAAATACCTTTACCGAATCACTTGTCACTTTTGCAAATGACGGCCGATGTTGCTTATTCTTCCATTAAGTAACCTCCAGGAATTTCCTAGATCTTCTAGAGATGGCAACACTGAGGAAAACTGAGTTCAACCTTGCAGTTGAACGACAATTACCAGAGACGGGACACTCGCGTAACAGTGATGCCGCAGAGATTCACGCGAGAGCGGCTCACCATGCAGATCCCCCAGCCTCGCTCATGATGTGCTGAAATTGCTTTCAAATTTTTTTGCCTTCTAATTTTTATGTAGTCATGTTATCGGCAGAATTGATAAATTACGAGGAATTCAAACACTCGTGGAATGACGAACGGGGAAGAGTCTGAAACATGATTCCCATGATAGCAACCGCAAAACGAAATAATTGACATACGTGAATGCATGCAGACGAAAGCAAAGCAAATTCGATGCCCTTACAAGTTCCTCAGGAGTTTATGCAAGAGTATTTTTTTAAAGTATCAATCTAAGCACGAGAGCGCGTAACAGCGATGAATCGTTAATGCGAATAAAAGGAACAAATCGCTACAAAGCTGCACAATTCCACTAATCCCACTAATCCCTCGAACGCAAAAATCCTGGATCAGACAGGAATCAGCGTCACAGGAATCCCTTCTATCGTGAGCATGTCCGACATACGCACATCGTGACACTAGGTAAACCCACGAAGAACGCCTTTCCAGAACGAATAGAGGTCGAGCCGAGACTACTCCTTCCAGTGTGAAAAACCATTTGCAAGGTTTCCACTTCGACCGACCGACCGCGGCGAAAGTGGACGATCCTCGATCGAGTCCTTCGCGATCAGCGAGAGGGTGGAGCCTGTGAATTCTGACTCCTCCTCTCTCACCTTCGTTACGGACGCATTGTTATCTTGTCCTTGTGACCTCGAACTTTGGAACCATCGTGTGATTGACAACGATAAGGAGTCTGGTCAAAGTGAAAGTAATCTAAGTAGATTTCCCCATTTCCACTACAGAAATGCAATTTTTTCGGGAAATTTATCGGAGAAGAATTATTTCCTTTCAGTCAAAAATGTAAAAATTTTAGAGTTTCAAAATTGTCAAGTTCATTTTCATCGAATATTCAGGTGAGGCGAAAATTACAAGCTAGAATTCTATCGAAACGAAATTTTGTATGACTAAAGATTTCTCTTTAAAATCTGATGTGCGCGAATTCCGAGAGAGACTTTCGCATCCCTGACGAGTCTGCACGACTTCCCGGTCAGTCTCGGTAGGTGCGATCTGCGCGGTCGAGTCGGCGTCTTGCGACGCTGCAAACCAATTTTTAAAATTCTTTTTGTGCCAGATAAACGGAACCTGAGACGAGTCGGCTCTCTTGTATTCAACAATAAAAGGATGAAATTAACTGCTAAATTGATGAGCCTCACATTGGCACCACGATTATAAAATAATGGCATATAATAATGAAATAGCTAAAGACAAAGCAAAAAAATTGAAGAGATAAAAATGTGAAAATCGCAGAAAAAGGAAGAAGCTTTCGGGCAAGAGCAACGAAGCGAAGGCAGAAAGTAAAAAGATTAAAAAATGAGATAAAGTGATAAAAAAAAAGGAGTGCAGAGAAGGGGAAGCTATTCACGGAAGCTATTTAACGCAAACGAGGGAGGAAAGGGACTTTTAGAGACCATTTATGGTTTGCCTGGAAGCGCTTCAAGTTTTTTTTTCCTTCGAACCGTAATTCCCAGAATTCTGCTGGAATCTTTGGAATGCCAAAGTGAGAAACAGAGAATTTGCATCTCAGATATTTGTTTTATTTTTCCTCCGGTTGATAAGGACTCTCGAGGAGTTTTAAGTCCAGCCTTTTTTTAAAATAAATAATTAAAAGTTCTGCAATTAAGACGAAGTTTGGGCACAACCAGAGAGAACGCTCCTCAAATATATTAAATAAAAATTGATGAAAGATTCCTTCAATAACCTAACAAAATATTTGCACATTTAATTTTTAATTTACCGTTGTCGCGAAAAACGAATGATCGCGAAAGATCACCAGAGTGGAGGCGATGGGGAGGTTTGAAAACCGGCTTCGTCAGGTTCCGCTGGTCCTCGGGGCGAATCTTGACGACGACGTCGACGTTGGGATCCTTGGGCAGTTTCACGAACACGTCGACCCGGTCCGAGAGGTTCCCGTCTTCCCCGATCGCACGACCGGTCCCGAAACCGCGCTCCCCCGTATAACCGTCATCCGCCTGAGCGAACCCGAACCCATCCTCTCTTCGTCTCCGTTCCTCGTCGCCGCGATCGACCGCCTTGTAACCGTCGCCGGACGCGACAGGCCCCCTAAAGTAAGTGACGGGGAATCGCCTCTGGTCCCCGACCGCTAGAGCAGCCAGGGCCACCCACCACCACCAGCACCTCGCCATGTCACTTTGCCGACTGATTCCCCGTCCCCTTCCGCGCGAAGGGAAAGTCCCTCCCCGTTTCCGGTCAGTGGGGCGAGGAACAATCCCCTCCCTTATCTTCTTCATCTCTCATTATCTTAGCTCGAGGAAGAACAGGGTCATGCGAGGATCGCTCAATTAATTTCGTTTCTTCCCTGCATCCCGTTCCTTCTTTCCTTCCACGCGTCGCCGCGAATCCACTTCCTTCCGCATTTTTTACTCACTCGTTTTGACACTACCACTCGAGATTTGGCACGCGTGCGTCTACGAATTTGCAAATCAATCGTACGTGTAAAAATAACAGATTTACACTTTATGTAGTTATGTGGGATCGATACCGACATTGCCCATTTCCTACATTACATTATTTACGTTTATCGGCTTCCTCGGGCGCATGATGTTCTCGAGAATTCCACAAAGAACCTTGCCTCCTTTCCCTTGACTCGACTCATTTAGACAAGAAGTCCAACTGCACCGATTAGGAAAAAATTTTAATGGTGTCATCGTTTTCCCGGTGTGATAAATGGGATCATGGTGATAAATTGATGAATCACCCAGTACATCGGTGCGTACGATTGCACAATCGAGCGTGATGTAGCCGGAAGAGAATGGCGCATACCGAGCTGTTAATGTCCATAGATATCTTAAATCTCCATATAAATAACGATACTATATATTACTTCTGCCGGGAAAGTTTTACCAGACAAAAGACCTCTCTTTTTTTTTCTTTTTTTCCCCCTTGTCGAAGGTGCGAGATTCGTTGATGTATTTGACTAAACCACGACTGTTCCAGCCGTGTGTCCTCGAAGAGGACGACGTCGCACGGCGAAGTTCGATGGCGAACCTCCAAAACCTCCGAGTGATTATCCTGCCCTACTGGAATTTGCATGGTAACTGATCATCACGTGATAGGGTACCTTCCATTCGGGTTTTCGATGGAAGGTGGGCAAATTATAGTCTATCCGGTCCAACTTTGTCACGCCGGCATTGCCTGTTTTATGGAAGCTCATTAATTTTGTACTGTCATCACCATGTCAAAATGTCGGAAAAGGACTCGAGGCTATCAGTGGCAGACCTAGGTGTTCCTGGCACTCGTCAGGCATCAATCAACCATACAACTGTGATGCCCCCCTCCACTCAGGAGCGTCGCGCCAGTGTCCGGCGGAGGGGTCAAAGGGAAATCACCCTCTCCCCTCAGGGGAGAGGAAGATGGATGGCATTTAACGACTCCTTTGAGGATTAAAAGTGTGGCAAAGTTGGACCGGATAGGCTATACCTCTACTTGCTCCATACGTCGTTCGGGTGAGAGGTGGGTATCCTGCGTATCGCATCTTTTTCACCACCGCAAGCCATAATGGATGATGAGGTCGTGAAAAATAACCATGGGTTCCGAAAGTGATTAACGTGAGGCATCTGTGACAGTCCGACCGGACCGCGAAAACCTGAATGGTTTCATCATTTTCCCGGCGATGCAAACTCTTTTCGCCGGTGCCAGTCGCACGAGACCCGTACGACGCAAACGCAATAAGTGAAAACATTTATTTGAGAACTGAAATATCTATTTGGGGGTAAATTTCCCACTTAAATTATTCACACCGTCGATCCCATGAAAGTTTCCGAATTTAGAAGTAGCTGCAGACGATCCATCACGCGCGGTTTCTCCAGGAAATTAACGGGGTCTCGCATCCGGCACTTGCAGGTCGTTCCACAAAAATCTCAACGGTATCGGAATCTCAGCATCGAAGTTACAACTTTTTTTGCTCTGAGAGTTATTTACGAGGTACTCCACCGATCGGACTCGCTTCATAGATAGGCAACGACAGACACATTCGCTTATCTTGCACCACTCTCATGTTCTCTTTTTTGTTCTGAATTACTATTTCCGTTTAAACGATTTCCGCTGAAACTATTTCCGTTGAAACTATTTCCATAGTCAGTAACTATTTCCGTAGTTCGTGAAATTACAGCTGAATGCAACCGTTCGACAACCCAATTTTCAGCCACGTTTAACTGTATATTTTTGGGGGGGCCTCCCGATCTTAAGATGGCTTCATGCAATCAGAGAACCAGAAAGGTTTCACCCGACCTTCCTCATCGTCTTTCGTTCCCAGACGCGATCGATGACGTGAAATGCGACGCACATGAATGATGAAAGGTCCATCGATCGTCGTAGGCCTGCGCTATCGAGGGGCTTCCGGGTGACACGAGCGCGATAAGAGGTGATCGGACGTGATCTTCGCTTTTTTGTCTCATTCCCGGAGCTGGATGTGAGAGGACGAGGCGGTGAGTCAATTCCCACCAATTCCCGAGTCGATTCCCTCTTGTCTGTTTCCGAGTTTCGGTTTCTGCGGCTTTCTTGAGGCTTCCTGCTCGGTTTGCGGGTGACGAAACACGTCCAGGAGCAGCGAGGATTTCTTACCTCTTATTTTTTTAAGAATTAAAAAAAGAAAAGTTGAAGAAAGTGTGACTCGGGCCTGCTTCATTAATAGAGGGGCGTTGTTCGTGAATGTTAATCAGGGCGAGATTCGCACCTCGGAAGTAGACGAAAAACGGACGCTCTCATTCCCATGCGGTGAAAGTGCAGGAAAAAGTCGCTGGTAAGAACTCAGATTCTCTCGGAACCTCATTGTCATCGCATCGCGATAAAAAATGATGGAATGCCGTGATTCTTTTGCATCCGGAGTCGTAATTGACTCACTTTACAAATGTCTCCTTCCAACGTATGAATAATGCGTTTACGTCGTATTTTACTTCCTTCCTATCATGAAAATCCACCTCCAGTGGCGAATTTAATTTTTTTTTCCTTAGGGGAGGGGTTGAGCCCCCTCCCCCTTCCCCTCTACACCTCGTTGCCGTTGCCTTAGTCGAGCATTTTGATTAGAATTGTTTAAATATTCGTGATGCAAAGTCTAGGAAAAGGAGAATGAAATTTATTAGATTTCAAACTAGCTCCTTTCAGACTCTCACGCACGCAGATGCGAACCCAAGTTTTGCACAGCATCCATGACCGGTGCCAAAAGAAACTTAGAGAATTCGAAAATTATCAGAGAAGGAAATTCCATCCCAAACCTGGAATTCTGAGGTGACTGCACATGAATAAATATAGTAATTAGCGGTTGCCCAGGTAACACACTGACGTTGTGACAGCGTCGTATAAGAGCAATAATGTTGTGCATGCGTCACCCTGATGTTTGAACAATGTTGTTATGATGTCTTCGCCACAACATTAGACAAATAACTAAATTTCGCATAAAAAACATGGATATAATTTCACAAGAAATAATTGTGATGAAGCTGTAACATTTTCAGGGCCTCTGAATATATTATAATTACCACAACATATGGAATGTTGTGGCTACATTGTAGAAAACATTGTTTCAACATTTTAATGTTCTTTTATACGATGTTGTAGTAACATTTTCCTATAACGTTGTGACGACGAATTCTTTCTGGCGTTAACAATGTTCCCAGTCGGCACATCCGTGTCGTGTCAACGCTGAGAAAAGGTTGAAACTTTGAGACTTTGTATTAGCAGCATATTGTGACTATTAGTGAATAATCCACGAGTAGTCATAACATGCTGCATCTACTGTTAATTACGAATAGCCAGCATTTCATTGATGTCGATTCTTCGTCGGATTCCCGACTTAACCAAGTCTCAACGTTGACACAACATGGCTGTGTTGACTGGGTTTTGACAATGTGTTAAGTAATACCCTCACCATCTAAAAGTTCATTCAATCGGCGCCAGATGGAATCTCAACGCCGCTCTAGCAAATCTCCCTTTCATGTACCGGAAATGAGTTCCCTATATTTTTATTTCGGTACCTGGTCTTTCCCCACGTTAAACTAAGGGGAATAGTTTTGGAATTCTTGGATAGACCCGTTTAGGTGAGTTACACGGCGGAAGGTGACTCCGGGTACTTCTTGCATTCGGGTCGGAGAAAACATGGCAATATAATTCACTCCACGGAGAAAAATGTCCTCTAAGTTCTGATTTATTAAGAGAAGGTGAAACAGTATAAATCTTACTGAGGGGTTGTCTCTCGAAATCTCTGGGGAGAAAAGTGAGTACAGTATATCATGGGGTGACTAACTCTTTTAAAGTCACCACGAGTAAATGCTCATTATGAGGCTGTGCACTTGCCAGCATCAGCATGTCAGGCAGTTGCAAGTATTAATGTGGGGGTGTGAGTGAGTATTATTTACAACTCCACAATAGCCACTTCTCACTTAATGTCGTCACAACGTTGTTGAACAGAAGGGAAATGTTTTCACGACGTTGTGTTAATATGTGTAAAATTTAAAATAAAAGGACATTTAGATGTTGTAACAAGGTAGTCTACAACTTAGTCGCAACATTCCATATCCTGTGGTACAACATTTCCACAACGTTGTCACAACATATGTGTGTTACCTGGGTGAGGGAATGCAATTCTGTAACAGACCTGACGAAACCCACACAGCACAGTGATAGCCCAGGGATGTCTCTTACTGGACGACTTGTCTCCTGGTCTTTATAGGATATCCTGAAGACATCTTCTTTCGGACGGTTTCGGACATCTCGTAAGGGATGTCTTCTGGATATCTAAGGGACGTCTTTTAGACATCTTCAGTCGATATCTTTGAGATATCCCTTTCGGGATATCTTGAAGACATCCTTAGTCGAATGCTTCTGGATCCCACACAGCACAGGTATATCCCAAAGATATCCCAGAGATATCCCCTTGGGACAAGTGCGATGTCCCAAAGACAAGGAGTAGGGACATCTTAGGGATATCAAAATGTCTGGGCCCAATGACATCCCAAGGATATCCCTTTCTTGAAGAAATAGCACATCCCAGAGATGTCCCAGGGATATCCCATTGGGACAAGTGAGAAGTCTCAGGTAGGGGCCTTCCTATTCCTTCCTACCCCATATGGACTCATTTCCTATCGCACAAGAGAACCATTTGTTTTCGTAGATGTCTCTATTTTATATAGGAACACATAATCTAAAGTTCTTGATCGATTGAAGAGCAACGATTAAGGAGGAGGAAAATACCATTCCTGAAGGAAGCCCCATCATAGGAAACACATCTCCAAGGGACGAAATTTAGCACTTTTACACGAGGGGCCATGGATGATATGATGTAGTCTTATGCCTTTTAAATACGTGGTAGTATTGGCTCAGGCCTCCAACCAATATAGTTGTATCCAGACATGCCAATCAGACATCATTAATGAGAATATAAAGGAATAAATTAAAATTCGGACCGCAATTTTTTCACTTTCCCTGATGGCAGTTTTCCTTATGTATGGTACGAAAATCCTTACTTGTCCTCAGGACAAATCAAGTAGATGAATTCGATAGAAAAGTTCTGAGGTTGTAGATCAGGGCTCACGGGAGACATCTACCGTCGAAGCTGTGCACCTGAATGAAGGCGACAGAGAGCACTGAAGATATCTTCAAGATATCCCCTCCAGGATATCCAGAAGCATTCGACTAAGGATGTCTTAAAGATATCCCGAAAGGGATATCTCTAAGATATCGACTGAAGATGTCTAAAAGACGTCCCGAAGACATCCCTTACGAGATGTCCGAAACCGTCCGAAAGAAGATGTCTTCAGGATATCCTATAAAGACATGGGGACAAGTCGTCCAGATAGGGACATCCCTGGGATATCCCTGTGCTGTGTGGGT
>CAJPEV010002418.1:0-10526 GCA_905338385.1 Darwinula stevensoni | reverse complement strand
TTAGGAACACCTAATCTAAAGTTCTTGATCGATTGAAGAGTGACGATTAAGGGGGAGGAAAATACCGTTTCTTAAAGGGGACCCCATCATAGGAGACACATCTCCAAGGGACGACAATTAGCACTTTTACAGAAGAGACCATGGATGATATGATGCAGTCTTATGCCTTTCAAACACTCTGGGCTCAGGCCTCCAACCAATATAGTTGTATCCAGACATGCCGATCAGACATCATTAATGAGAATATAAAGGGATAAATTAAAGTTCGGACCGCAATTTTTTCACTTTCCCTGGTGGCAGTTTTCCTTATGTATGGTACGAAAATCCTTACTTTTCCTCAGGACAAATCAAGTAGATGAATTCGGTAGAAAAGATCTGAGGTTGCAGATCAGGGCTCACGGGAGACATCTACCGTCGAAGCTATGCACCTGACTGAAGGCGACAGAGAGCACTGAAGATGCCTAAAGACATCCCTAAGATGTCCCTAAGACATCTTCCTCAAGATATCGAAAAGCGTTCGACTGAAGATATCTTCAAGATATCCCCTCCAGGATATCCAGAAGCATTCGACTAAGGATGTCTTAAAGATATCCCGAAAGGGATATCTCTAAGATATCGACTGAAGATGTCTAAAAGACGTCCCGAAGACATCCCTTGCGAGATGTCCGAAACCGTCCGAAAGGAGATGTCTTCAGGATATCCTATAAAGACATGGGGACAAGTCGTCCAGTTAGGGACATCCCTGGGATATCCCTGTGCTGTGTGGGTTGGAGGACGATTCATCCGCCATCTATATTCTGGCTAAGAAGCCTCGTTCGTTGAAGTTGTTCGTGTCAGATGACAGGCCTGCAGCTCGTTTTCCTGGACCTCCTGACCTAGTGGGAAGAGACGAGGACTTTTTCATCTTACTGGTCTTTGTCGAATGGCACTCATGTCATTGGACTCAACGGGACACTTTTTTTAGTATTATCTTCTGTTGCGAAATTAAGTTTTTCGCAAAAATGCGAAAAACGCTACTTCGGAGAAGGTCTTGTCGGATGCTAAGGGATTCATGTAGAAAATTCCACAGCTCATTATTCAGCGGTTTGACTGCTATTAATAGAACGCAAAAAGACACAGGCAGGCAAACATATAGGCTGGCAGGTTAACAAACAGATAGGATATGCATCAGACATATTGATATTTTCTGCGGTAGCCGATGATTTTTTCGCATGAGTTATATGCAGAGCCTTAGTTCGGTTAGCCTTCGCCTTACCTCATCCCGGTTTAAGTTACAGTTAAAGCAGGTCGCCATTTATTGAAGGAGCCTTTATTTTCTAAGATCCAGCAAGAAGCTTGAGAAAGGTGTTCCCAATCCCTCTTTACCCTTTCCCTGGCGTCGACGTAATTTTACATTTCCAAAACGTTTGCATATCTTTGCCAAGGGTGAGAAAGCTTGTGGTCACGCTGTTCCCATGGCGAAAAAAAGAACGGGAGCGTCGTTACCGCTCATTCCCACTTACTTTCTTCAATGCATACGTCTTAATCCTTTCAGACCTGGCGTCCATTCCAATGGACATTGCATTAACATTAACATTGCCATAGACACAATGCATTGTGTCTATGGCAAATTTTTAGAATTCTCGTGGATTTGCGCTCCATATTACGCTAAAATGGGCGCAATTATGCATGGCTCAGTTCCGTCAGAGGCCTTCCTTCACCCATTAGTTTTGTACCCTTCAGTTATTTAATTAAATGTATAATATATGAAATATGGTATGATATGGTAAATTTATACAAAATATGAAAACTTGCAAAAAGCATTAACATTTCAATTACAATCACGAAAGAGCTCAAAAATGCGAAAAAGAATATTATTCCGATAGCGGCCTTACTTCAGGTCTGAAAGGGTTAAAGCACAGACAGAATTACTTACCTAACTGCTTGACGAGATGATGCCCTGATGAATGCGTGTGATTGGTCGGTCGTTCGATGACGTCATGACGTGCTAGAAGCAACATGGCGACTCGCATTACACACGTGTTCTCTGAGCCTTGGTCGCACTCAAATGTTGTGCGAGGAATTTGGCGGCGAATTAGGCCCCAGTTTCGACATGAGGTCTCGTTGCGTCCCGTTTTTGCCCCTGAGAGCAGACATGTCTTCGTGCAGACTCGTGGAATATCGTCGTTGGGGACCCCAAGACCGGGCAAGTTTGGAAGAGTCCGAGTTTCGTCTGTGTGGACGAAGGGAAACCCCAGCCAGATTCTTCTTGCACGGGTTCAAGATCCTCTCACAATTATGGGTTAGTAATTGAACGCCAAAGTCAGTGCCTCAGTTCCATTCGGTCGACATGGGGTCTCAGCCGAAAATAGGCTTTTTGCTGTTATTGGCGCGAGATTAATTTGACACAAATTTCTATTTCCTCAATAAAGGGCAAATCTGTACATCAAAGAAGAGTACTCAAGATGCGGACCGAGTGACGCATCCAAAGCCAACCATCTCTCACGTCACCTATGAAGATGTTAAAGGTCTTGTGGAGAAACATGAGGGAGTAATCATTGACGTTCGAGACAGGGATGAAGTCCAGCAAGAAGGGAAGATCCCATCTTCTTATCTCCTCCCATGTATGTCTTATTTCTTTATATCTATTTTAGTAAGGAAGAAGATGCTCCAATTTCTTTAGTGTGTCCAATTGAGTTTCAGTAGTATGAAGAACTGCAAATTTAAATATTGATGCATGCTGCAGCATCTTCTACGTGTATAGACAAAGCTGGGCTTCAGATCAGTATTTTTGGATTTGCTCAGATTTTGTTGCTGCAATTTTTCATTCATCATCCACTTCTGGTATACTTGTACAAGGATGAAGCCTTTTGAAATAGATTGGCTCCACTTTATTTCTGTTTTCTTCTTCTGTTGGACACTTGCATTTTATTCTCTTGTCATGCTTGATTTTCCTTATATATCCTTTATTAAATGTCAGCAACCTTTTGTTCCAGTGGCAGAAATCAGCGATTTATTTGAGCTAGATCCAGGAGCCTTCGAGAAAATACATGGCTACCCCAAACCCTCAATGAAGGAGGCAAATCTGATTGTCCATTGTTCAGATGGCAAAAAGGGGGGCCAGGCAGCTCAGAAACTCTCTGCAAATGGATTCCAGCCAAAGTGAGTTCCATCTTTGTTACATAAACAAAGGGCATTATGATTCTTTGCTGAATCCAGATGAAGTCAAACTGGCTTCACATGAGGCCTATGTCATTTCCAGGATTTATGCTGGCTTTGAAAATTGGTGCCACAATGGAGGTCCAGTGGAGCAATTTCTCACACTGGAGCAGATTCGCCAGCAGATCAACAAGGCAAAGGGTCTCATTCTTGATGTCCGCAACTGGGATGAGATTGCACGGGATGGCAAACTTCCCACGACTAGATGCCTCCCATGTCAGACTCTATTTGTTTTCAGTGTGATTCTTTAAAAAAAAAAAAGCAGACACAAGACTTACTTGCATTCTATTTTTGTATGATAGTTTGTTTGAACTTTGTAACTTTGGACAAAGAATCTGAAGATTGGGTCATATCTGGTACTTTCAATTTCTGTTCAATTCAACCTAGTGAAAGAGATGGATGCAGCCTTTAAAATGGACCCAGAAGCCTTTAAAAAGGAGTATGTTTTCCCAAAACCCCTATTGAACCAAGAGGATCTGGTTGTCCACTGTTACAAGGGAATTCAAGCCTCTGCTGCTGCTGCTAAGCTCTTCACCCTTGGATATAAACCTAAGTGAGGGGTTCTTCCTTTAACTATTTGGAAGAAAATTTAATAAGGTAAACCTTTGGTAAATGACCGTCAAATTGTAGACAGAGTACACAGTTCAAGAAATAATACATGTGATATAATCCTTATACTTTATTTAGAGGATTGCTTTATTGTAAATCTTTTCTTATAGGACCTACAGTGGATATGCAGAGTGGAAGGAGAATGAGCAACCTGTGGAGAAATGGTTGAGTTTTGAGGAAGTGAAGGAAGCGATTGAGAAGGAGAAGGGTGTCATCATTGATGTCCGCAATCACAAGGAGATCCAGCGTGATGGGAAGTTCCCAACTACAAAAATAGTCCCTTGTAAGACCATCATTATTCTCCTGTGGTAAAAATTTTTCCAGAAGATACTATCCAACAATTGCAAGATTCAATATAAAAGTGCTGAGTGAAGAGCAAACATTGATGACAAAAATTTCGTTTGACAATTTTACAATAAGTTGGAAGTAGTTTATCAGAGTTTTTAAGTTTTTATTTTCATGCATTCTCATCTTAGTTTTCAATGCTCTGGAATATCTTAATATTATCAACTTATTTTCTTTCTCAAAATGCAAACATGAATATAACTGACTATTTATTATGAAATGCAGCCTAAATTGAGCATTGCCAAATATATATATTGGTTGTCAAAATTAAAAAATGGTTTCATTTCAAGTTATGAACTGTTAAGAGTGGAACTAAGTATGCATCTGTGCAGCTTGATTATTTCACCTTTCAGTGCCAGAGATGAAGGAAGCATTTCAATTGGATCCTGATGACTTTCAAAAGAAGTATGCATTCCCAATGCCACCAAAGAACCAAGAAGGTCTGGTCTTTTACTGTCGAAAGGGCATGAGGGCTACTGAGGCTGCTGGCGACCTCTACCTGCTTGGTTATCGGCCAAGGTGAGCCAGAAAAAAGTGACCTTTTTGGACATCAGAACTCATGTTTACCGAAAGTTCAATTCATAGCCCTTGAAAATTTGATATAGGCCTAACTAAATATGGAATTAGGTATATACATTATAATGGATCATAATATCAAATGAGATATCCATTTATAGAAATTAAACCAAATATTGCTAAGATTTTTTAAATACTGCATATAATTGAATATTTATGCATTAAATGTCAAGATCAAGAGTCAAGATAGTTAGTGACATCAAGAGGCGATTTTGCCCATTTCGATATCACGTGTCGAGGTTGAGCGTTCCTTTATTTTAGGGTAGGCCTAATCCTCTTAAAGCTAAATTTTTTTTTTTTTTTTTACTATCCTAGTTGCTTACTGCCTAGTACCTAACATCAATATTAAATGTATCCATTCCTTATATATGCTTTGCTTCAGTTCCCTATATCATCATGAATTTCACAATTTAATGTAACCCTACATATAGCCAGAATAGCTCATGAGTCTGTGAAGTGTCCTGAATAATTTACAACTTGAAATCTCTGGGGTAGAACAAGGAAATGATATGGTGCCAATTGTTGTCCTCATCTTTCAATTGAAGATAAAGATGTTTGTTTAGCAGCTGTTTAGCATTCATGTTATACCTTCAATCATGCCACAGATGTCATTAGTAATAGAAACATTGACTTTCATTGTATGACATCATCTTTTATGAAAGCTATGAAATGTTGTACAGTTGACTCTCATTATAATGAAGTTGATGAAACCACCAGAATTATTTCGTTATATAGGGTTTTCGTTACATTGTATCAGGAGAGAGCCATATATCTCCTATTAGATAAATTAATCTCGTTATGCCCGTGTATATATGAATATTATCCCATGGGTGTACTTTGGGGACACTATAGCTTTTGAGGGTTTCATGGACAACAGTACTTTAACACCTACGCTGTCACATATCCGCTGATGGGGCACGTGGCATCGTGGTTAAAGTGTTGGAAATTGTGTTGGCAGCTGATGTCTTAACCCTTACCCTGTGAAATGTGGCTTCAGTTGCTTCCTGCAACATTGCCATTTGCTGCATGCCAAATAAATTGCCCCACAAAAGAGCTAAATATCTAAAAGCTTCTACCATGTAAAGAGCATGGACCTCCCAAAGCCGAAATGAAACTCGCACAGGATCAATGAAACATGGGAGCCTGACAAATAGCTGCTGAGCGCGAGCACTGAAGTGCTATGTTCACTTAAATCTTCCATGTTCACCTCCCCAGCCACACACACATTAATCCACATTCACATTCCCCCTATCATGCACATTCTGCACGCACCAAATCCTTGGTTCTCATAGGCCGTGAAGCCTAATACCTAGGTGGAGGGCTGATGGGTAGATAAGGACTGACCCTTCTGCACTTCCGTCAAGAGGGAGAAAAAAAATTATTTCCTTCTGGATGGGAGAAAATTCATTACCTGTATATCCTGCCTAGTTTCCATCTGGAGACACAGAAATTCTTTTGCTATATTGGAAATTTCATTATATCTGATTTTGTTAGATCTGAATTTTTTAGCATGGGTGCATATGGACATTCAGCCAGGCAATGTCAAGGATTTCAGTATAACCAGTTTTTCATCATATCAGTGTTTGTTATACTGTGAGTCGACTGTAATCCTGCTTACAATTTTCTAAGCATATTGAAATTCATGCATTGGTTTCAGGCCCACAATTAAGACTTAGTGCTTTCTTTGCCCAAGTGTAGCCTCAGCATGACCTCAGTGAATTTCTAATTGATGTAGCTGACACCCCTACTGTCCAGCCAGAAATCTCATCTGAATTTTACCAGCTCAATGCAGCTATAACTATTGGCAGAACTATCTGATCTTTGGACTGGACTCATACCATTCAATTGCTTCCTCAGTATTTTTCCATGATCCAGCTATGCTTACCCATGTTGTTATCCTTTTTGTGTTGTTTCTTTCATGGTCGTTGTTGTACACGATCATTCATTTTGAACCCTAATTCAGTGTGTACACTGGATACGTGGAATGGGTTGAGAGGGGAGGTCCTCTGCAGCAGTGGGTGCTATTTGAGAACATCAAAGAGCAAGTTGACTCTGGAACAGGTCTCATCATTGATGTGAGGGACCATGATGCCATCATTAAGGATGGCAAGATCCCCACTGCAAAGATTGTTCCCCGTGAGTCCCTTATACCTGTTCTTTATCAGTGACATGTTTAAATATTTTCCATTCTTCATGTTTTATGAGGCAAATTAGCGTTCCTACAGGGAAATTTCACTGCTGAAAAATTTTATAAAGAGAATCGGATAAAGTTAACTGTACATGTGTTAAATATTGAGGATTTTTACGTGAAAATTCGCCACATAAAAAATTCTATATTTGTTTATATATATTTGGCTGTCAATTCAATTACATTGATTGATTAAAATATTAATTGCGATTTAAACGATTAGTTGAAATTAATCAAATTTGAATCTCCCCCTGAATGCCTCTTTTTCCCCTCATAATTTAACCATGCAGTTCATAGTTTTGCAAAAAAAACTGAAAGCAAATGCTTTATCAAGGGATTGAAATGTAATGATGGCTTATAGAAAGTAGAAAGTTTTTGCACTGCTTGCTCTTCCTCAAAAATGCCAATATTTTTGGAAAAAGGGAACACACAAAAACAAAGCCATCACTTTCAGACTATTAAAAAAAAAGTTTCCTGACCCTTTCGCATCCACAAGCATACTGGTATGTATCTTGTGTCCTTCTGCCTAGCCTACAGCCTTTAAAGTCATTGCCTTGCAGGCCTCACTCGTCAGGGTAAGGTAGCAGAGGTCTATGGCAAAGCAACCGAAAAGTCACTGAATGCAAACAAGGAAAAGAAAATTATAATGAAGAAGCTGCAAGGGAAAGGACAAAAGGAAGAGAAGATTTGGGCAGGGTTATGGGACAGGAGAAGCAGGAAAGAGGATAATGTAAAGACGATGGGATGGGAGGGAGAGGCATGTGTGAACCGGTGAATGTTTGTGGGAGCCCCCAGAAAGTAAAGAGGGGGAAAGCCGAGGGCAGGCGAGAGAAGTGGAAATGAAAGTGTGAAAACCTCTCCTATTTTTGCTCTTCCATCCTGTGTTTCCTGTAAATCATTCATCTTTAAATCTCCACATAATGAAGTGTCACACGATACATCACGTCCAATTGTTTAGATTATGTTTTTGCATCCTTCCATTATGGTTTGGCTAAATGGTGAAGGACCTCAGTGCTCCTCTTTGCTTACATTTCATTATTTATCTGTCTAAGTTGTAACTATTTTCTTTACAACTGGAATGTGTCACTTGTAGGATGAACTTGTGTATAGTAACTGCTATGCTAGCAACTGCATCGCCTTGAGTTACTTCCTGAGGCTCACCTAGGGTGTTGGGCATGACACATGCAGTAACATTCCCAACATCTAGGACATGATTCAAGGAGGAATTAAGGGATCTATTAAAACTTGATTAATTAACCAATTAATAAAAGTAATGGCTCAATTAATCGATTAATTGACTATTATTTAATCGATTAATTGACAACCCTAATAATAATTTTAAGACATCATTTTCTCTAACATCTGAAAGTAATTCATTGTGAAGCTTGGGAAGTTGAAAAATAATTAGCATAGGTCTAAACTGGAATAATCAACCCCTTGTTCTAAATTTGTTCTGATAGAGAAATTAATTTTAAAATAATGTTTAATCTGAATCATTTTCAAACAACTTTGGCAAACAAAAATTTGCTTAAGGGAAAATTAGAGTTATCTGATTTAAAAAGTATAATGAAAATCTATTTGATTTTGCTCATGACAGTGCCGGAGATACAAGAGGCATTCCAATTGGATCCAGAGGCATTCCAAAAGAAATATGTATTCCCACTGCCATCAAAGACAGACTCAGACCTGGTTGTCCACTGCAAGCTTGGTCTCAGGGCTTCCCAAGCAGCTGGCATCTTGTACCTTCTTGGATACAGGCCCAAGTCTGTAGAAGTATTGCCTCTTGCCTGCAATCCTTTTTTTTATTCCAAAAAGTATTTTGATGGAAATGGAAATTGATTTATTGCCAGAATATGATGAAGTCAGTGACCAAAGAAAATGGTTGCACTTGAAACTGAAAGTTTGATTATAGTTGAAAATTCAGACCTGCCTGAAAATTGCATGGATGTGTTTGAAGGGACCAAGTTTCATGATGCCTTCACTATTGAGAAAGAAATATTCAGTATGTTCCTGAACTCCATAATGAATGTGGAATTCCCTTCTTGACAGGATCTACAGTGGAATGCAAGACTGGGTGGAAAAGGGAGGTCCTGTGGAGAGGTGGGTCACATTCGAGGAGATGCAAGAACGGGTCAGCAAACAGACCGGGCGCACCATTGATGTCCGAAACACCAATGAGCTCCAAACTGATGGCAAGATCCCCACAACTGACAATGTCCCGTGTAAGCATTATCCCATAGTGATTTAAGTGAAATATGGGCTATCATTTGAAATACTGGTTTTTATGAGGTTGAATTTGCAAGTATAAGTTGAAATTTTTTGAGGGATATGCAGTCCCCATGTCTGGCTAGAAGCTCTTAGCATTCCAATCCTTTCTCTTGTTTGAGTAAATGGAATATTTGAACTTCAACATGGCTAAAATAAATGTTTATAATGTCAAAAAATTGCTTTTATGTATTGTCTAATTACTCAATTCATTTCTGGCTTGAACTCAAATAAATTTCTTGTTTCATAACATGAATCCAATTGAACTTCTTTAGACCTCTTATCTTCCTGATTTTCTCCAAATGTGCTATAAATCAGTTCACATGCTTTCAATCAGAGTCCCAGAATCAATTTCTTTTGATACTTCCTAGTGCCAGAAATGAAGGAAGCATTTGAAATGGAACCAAGTGCCTTTGAAGAGAAATACGGATTCCCAAAACCCGGCAAGGATGAAGACCTTGTCCTTCATTGCAAACTTGGTCTGAGGGCATCTAAAGGAGCTGGCATCCTTTATCATTTGGGTTACCATACACGGTGAGCAGCAGTTTCCTCATTCATATTTCTCTCCATTTCGGACTATAGAGAATTTCATTAACCATGTTCTGTGATAGTTGTAAGGAAGAAATGTCTGTGAATGCTGGGAAGCAATTGGCCCCTGAAAGGATGAGACTAATGTATGAATCCTGACTACTGTTCATTCACTGAAACACCCATACCCATATCCACTACCAGTATATTGTAGCATTGATATTCCCATACTTATTGCACTAAAAGGAAAATGCCACAGATGCATTTAGTGGCCGTTTTCCTCACCTCCCAAAAAAAAATATGGCAAAATATGTACAGTAAGTTGTGACTGCAGGCAGAGGCCACTTATTGACCTCTGTGCTTGTTTGTTTATTTGCCTTTTTTGTGTGCTACACAAGGTAAATGAAGACAATTTTCGTACAGGGTTTACAGTGGCATTGTGGAATGGAAGGAGAGAGGCGGGCCCATAGAGAAGACAGAAGAATGATGGGGCACTTCAGGACAGGACCCCTTTTGCGTAATTTTTCTTGCCGCCAAAGTGGCTTTCATCCTCCCACAATAAAACCTTTCATGCAGTGATACTGATGCTCTAGATGCTGGCTCACTTTTGGTCGCTTGACTCATTCAAGGGACTGGTGCAATCTTGCTCATTTTATTCAAATGATTCTGTGTTGATTGAGAAAATAAATGTATTTATTCTAGTTTCAACTGTGGCAAATATTTTTTTTTTATGGTTTCTGATTTTTCATTTATTCTCTCAGATTATTCACACCACGAGAGCCTCTTACAGTGGTACCTCGCATAACGAACGCAATTC
>CAJPEV010002417.1:3001-41291 GCA_905338385.1 Darwinula stevensoni | reverse complement strand
CCCCCCCCCCCCCCCCCCCCTAAACGTGAGGAGAAAAAAGCTGAAATGCAGAAAGGGGGATGGTGCGGCATGGAGCGGAGGAAGGACCTCCGTCCTTTTCCCCTCTCACCTCCGACCGTATAAACCTTCACAATGAGGAACGGGTCTCCCTCCCCTCCCCCCCCTCTCGGTCTTCGATCCCATTTCGGGTTTGCCGATTCACTTCCGAAGATGGGAACGCGGAACTCACCCGAACACGGCGAACAATGTTCCTCCCCGTTATTATTTTTTTCTACCGTAGGTTTCGGCGCGTTTTCTACCTAATCGCGACCCCACTACGGGACCGAATCTGGAAATTGCTGGACGCCGGAGCAAATATGGGAACTTCCCCTACATTTCCAATTTTGGTTGCGTTCTTTATCCCACACGGTCATCTGGTGATCGCCCTTTCCGAATCGCACTCTTTACTCGAAACTGAATCCTTTTCGCGTGGAACTCGCCGAGTTCAGTTTAGGCGAATCAGTTCCATTATCTATCCTCGATGGACGAAACTCTTTTCGGATTCACATTTCTCCCTTTTTACTCGTGCATAATTTTTCCAGCCAATAAACTGTGAAGTGACAACTTCGCGCACAAAGGGATGTCGGCCCAGGAAGGGATATCGCTTCATCCCTCGCTCAGGAAGGTTCGTCGTTCCGTGGGCTTCACTCGTCGCTATGCTACTGTGTCATTAATGAGAATTGCGAATACTAAATGTTTTTTAAGCACGGTTAAAAATAGCGCCAAGGAAGGGGGAAGGGGGAGGGGGGGGGGGGGGGGGGGGGGAAGAATCAGTCCGAAAAAAATGGGATTCTATTGGGACAAGCCACCACCTAAGGGTGGGCTAACATGATTTCAGACTCAACTCAAAATGACTGAGACAGACTAATAGAAAAAGAAACAATGGCAGCAGTCAACAGTTGTCTCATCTAGAACCGAAAAAAATGGGATTCGAAGTGCCATCAGGGCTTATTCAGCATGGTTTCATGGTTGAACGTGCATCGACCCATTTTCTCTTAAGGAAGTCATCAAAAATGATTCAAATGAAAATGAATTAGGGTTTGCCGACCTTCAGATGTTCATTTGTGGTCTGCCTTGAAAAACGATTGCGACGCGGTTTCCCGAAAAGGAAGGAAAGGATGGGTACCGAGGAGTATTTGCGATACCCGTTTCGACGTAACTGTCCTAGCTTCGGGTCTGCAGGCGATTATCTCGATTATCTGCAAGAAGGGAATGTCATGGAGTTTCCAGGGGAATGCCAGGGACGCTTCTGAGGGGGGGGGGGTAAGACTCTCTGCCTCCTCCGATTGTGTTGAGGTCATCCCTCGCCATATTTGTGTTGTGTTGCCAGTCATTCCCCTTCCCCCCTTTTTCCTTCTTGCTTTCCACGTTCAGCAAACTTTGTGGTTTGGAATATCCCAGGCGCGACACTGAGGAATGCATTCAGCTGAAAAGAGGGCTTCGGGTCCGCTTTCCGCTTTCTTCTCGCCCTCGTTTCAACTGTTCTTTCGGTGCGCGTCAGAGAGTTAACACTGAAGTGGCTTTGCGAACGGTGACTCGTAATAGATTTCGCACCTGGGAAGTATATTTCCATTGTACCGTACAAAGATGTAGGAAGTAATTCCGAGTTGACTGCGGAGAGGGGTAGGTGGCAGCACAAGGGATGTGGTGAGTGGTCGTACCGGGCAGGGTCAGTTCGTGCGTTGCTCGCTCGCGCCGTCTCCTCTTCGCTACTCCACTCTTCCGTGTCCGTACACGAGTGACCATTGCTGTCATGTTAGCGTGGGGTGAAACTGTTTCCGCGGGCCTCCGTCTGCCGAAGGATATATGCTTGGCCTGTAGTGCATTGCGACTGATTTAGTAGGCCTTTGCCTACGTTTTGGTATCGACCGTGCTTCTCTTCGGGATGACTTCGCAGGTCTCTATAGACCTACTTTGTCAGATTAAGTTATTGAGCTTAGGCGAACCATAGGCCTACGCTCAACCTACAACGGAGAAGTTTCTAGTGCTAAGGCCGTGGTTAGGTGAGACCTATGAGGATGTGGAATTCGCAGATGGATGCCCATTTTCTGCGTATATCCGCCTACGTTATCGTCAAAAGCCTGGAAATATGATTAGGCCTAGGCTATGGCTAATCACGATATGGCAGGGACGTGTAGTTGCCCAACACAATTGCCTTAGACCTTCAAGGAATGTCTATACTGTCATTTGAGCTAAGGTCAGTACCAGTTTTATCTTACTTCTCGCATAAAGTAACTTCCCCAATGACCAAAAAATATATTAATTAATAGTGATTATGCTCAGAGCAACATTGCTAATATTCTCTTATCCCCATTGCTTACCTCTCCTGTGAAAGCAAGATCTGGCAGCCCAATGGTTTACAAATCTGATCATTAATACTGAATGTTGTTGGTTTGACTTGACTCCTGTGTGTACCCAACTTTTTTCCCTCACTCAATTCAACTGAGTTTAGAGCTGTTTAAGAGCACAATGGTTGTATGTTGTGTGAAAAAGGACCCTGCTAGAGTTGAGCTCCAAAAAGCGTGGGGAGAGAGTGGTTGGTCCTGCATGTAAGCAGGGTGTAGGCTGTTCTAAACATATTGAGTAGCATTATAGTTCCATGAGAAAGGTATTCTTTACATAACTTTTCCCTAATCAGCAGTTTAGGCCTAATTTGGAAAATCAAAAAAACGAAATACAAGAATTTTGCTATTAATAAGTATTAATGATGAATTATTCAATTCTTCAAGGCAAAAAGTATTGGAAAGTGAATTTTGAAAAAAGCCTGCAATCCCAATGCCTTCCCCAGAAGTTTAGGGTGTTCCCTCCTGTATGCCATCATGGCTGTGGAACAAGTTGAAGCATCAATAGGATCCTGACTCAATCCTATCAAAATAAAATTATGTATTTTATTTTGGATTTTCTTTATCATGTTCTGTAGTATAGTTGTAGAGGGTAATGAGTTTGACAGCCTGAGGTTAATATATAAAAACTCAAAATGTTCTGCATAAGCAACTAGGAACTAGGGAAAAAGTTAGTGTTCTGATTAATAATGCCTCTTTTTTGTTGAATTTCAATTGGGTTTGGGTTAGGGTCTTATCAAACTCTGCAAACTGACAGATGCTACTTGGTTTGGGCCTGGGATATTCAGTTCAGTTCTGATTGGGTATGGAGATTGGAGCTGATGAGATTATGTGACCAGGTATATTATACATAGTTGCAATTTTTACTAAGTACAGGTAACTTGAAACTGAGACTGATTCTTCTGAAACATAAATTACTCAACCCTGGCTTTCAGCCATGACTTTTATCAAGCTCAGGTCATACATCATCTGCAAATGAGTCTGTCTTTGAATTATTTTAGACATTTTTCACCCTTTAGCCAGTGTATGATAGTAAAAAAAAGGCTTAATTGATTTTGCATTCATGAGAAAATTTTATCTCATCATTTGACCTTTGGGAATGATCCCCTTACCACAATAAAAGCCTATTTTGAACCAGACCACACCACTTCACTTGGATCACTTGAGTGATGCTATTCCTGCCTTTCTCTGATATGGAATGAGCTCATGAAGTGTAAGGCATTTTTTAATCACTACTGGGATTCTACATTACCCAGGTAATGTAGAATCCCAGTTTAATGGTGCCATTTTCAGACTAGGTGTTAGGTAGAAGTATGGGCCTGAGACACATTTGAAACTTCATTTCCAGTCCCAAACAGTTTCCTCCAATATTACTAGGGATAAATTCTTTTGTTCATGCTATTTCACTCATGAATTGATATTCTCCAATCATCAACCTAATTAACGATGCACTGCTGGTAATATTCATCATACTTTTTGCTTCATCTGTTCACCAATTTAGCATTAGAGAAACAGAAAAATATGCTTGTTTCATGAAACACATTTAAGAACTCAGCCTTTTTTGCAATACTTGTGTTTTTCAAACCATTCAAAACATCAGTGTTTAAGGCCTCTGCCATTATTTATAGGTCTTTGAAGGATTGCTTCAAATGCTGCATTGTTACCTGCCTCCTTCATGGTATAGACCTTGTACTCACTTCCTTCTGTATAACTGTTTTTCCTGGGGCTAATTTTTTGCCTTTCTTTTGTGTGGAAAGCTTATTGTTTTGTGGGATCTAAACTTGGATTCATGTTCTTTCTTTTGTTACTTTTTGCTTGCTCCACTTCTGATCGCTGCAGAGCCACTGAAGGAAGAGCACAATCATCTTGCAGTGCTATTTGTCAGCTTCCATGGAAGCCAATTTGGCTGATGTCAATGTCATTTTTTCTTTATAATTTTCTTCATCTCTTGTTTATAGGCTTTAGAGTTCTTAGTGCAACCTATTTATCTTTAAACCTTGTTACCTTATGCCAACAAAACTATTGTTTTATAGGTGATATTTTTGTTTTTTTTTTAAATTTTAAATAAAATGTGGAGGAGAAATGATATGACACAACCAGGCAGAGGTGGACCACGAGGTAGGGGAAGCCCCAGGGGTTCCCCCCGAGGGCCTGCACCTCCAGCAACACAGTGGGTTCCTGGGGGAACCCAATATCCTACACCTGCTGGAGTTCAACCGCCCCCTCCACCCAGAGCTACAGCCCAAATTAAGGCAGACCCAGGGCAGACCCAAAATCCAGCACCCATTGGAGTTCAATGCATTCCTCCTGATGCTGCAAATCAAATAATGGGATCTCCAGCAAGAAATCCATCTTCTGCTGACCAAACTGTTATCAAAACAGAAAATCCGGTTCTGGTAACTCAAGAAAATTCTCCTGCTCAGCAGGACGTTGATGCTGCTCTCAGTGCACAAGAACAGCAAAGTAAGCACAGAAGTAAACCAAAGCAATTTGGCTACTTTCTATCTTAGTATCCATGATACCTACTGGGCTAAATGAAAAAATGTAAATTATTTTTTGTATATGTCTGAGATAGTCAATGTTCTTCAAGTAAAGAAAAAGTCAATGTAAGCTAAATACTTGTTCTTATGAAGAACCAATGATAGTTGGCAAATAGGTATAGGGTTTCTTGCCTTATTCAAATATATGATGCTACTTCTTGTGGCAGGCAAATAGCAGAAATCAGCCAGAAGATGCTATTGAAATGTTTGACTAAGTAACTTTTATTTGATTCACCATGAGAGAATTGTAAATTTGAATTTTTGTTTGAAAGTTGCCACTCATGGACAGTCTTGATAAGAGTATCTTTCTCTCTTCATCTGAAGAAGTGAGGTGAGGGCTTTTGAATATTGTGAAAAGGCTGGCCTGGCCTGTATTGTGCATTGAGAAATATTAAGTTGATTAAGCTTTTTTTGTTCTGATATGATCAGATGCAAGCATGGACACTGGCACCAACCTTCCAAATCCTGCTGGTGTGAAAAGAGGTGCAGAAGATCCACAATCAGAGCCAAAGAGAAAGAAATTTAGAAAAGCTTTTACTGGTCCTGTTAAACTTCCTGCCATGAAGCTCCAAGAACTCCGTAAAGGTGTCACTTTTGAGTACCTACCTCCCGAAGGTCCTGTACATGCTCCTTCCTTCACCTGCATTGCCAAAGTATGATATTGCTACAGTGCTTGATACGAATTTCAATATTTTGTTCTACACAAGAGTTGACATATTTTTGCTTGGATGTGATTCAAAGGTTGAGGATCATGGAGATTATGTTGGGAAGGCCAGCTCCAAAAAAATGTCAAAGCATGCGGCATCAGAAGCTGTTTTGCGAGACTTGTATCCCAGCTCAGAGCTGCTAGATGTAATCTGGGTGGGAGAGAAGTCAGAATCTCCAGATTTCTCCTCAGACACTATGGAAAGTGATGGATTCATTGGTGTAAAAAAGACGAAGACTGTCATCACTGCAGCTTTGGTGAGGGGTTCACTCTTCTTTATGCCACGTGCATATAATAGTTTATATGTTAGTGAGGAGTATGTAGAAGTCTGTGATATCTTGCATGTGATTTGCTACATATTTTTCTTAGAATGAGAATTATATCACTGATACTCTATGATACTTACATTTTCCTTACAGCAAGGAGATTCTAAGAGTGTTGTGAATCTTCATCCAGATGAGAAGAATCCTGCTCAACTGTTGAATGAAGTCAGTAGGGCAACTTGCAGTTATGAGTTAGTGGAGTCACTTGGTGTTCCCCCAAACACCATATTTACTATGAAAGTCATAGTGAATGGCCAAGAATACAATGGCAAAGGTTGATGAGTTATTTTGCATTATCCTACCCATATTAGCTCAATACTGATTTACAATTCATAATTTCAGGAAGGAGTAAAAGACTGGCAAAGGCATCAGCAGCAAGAGCAGCACTGATTGGGCAATATGGAATCATTCCAAAATCTGATCCTGAAGAAAATGGCCAGGGAACTCCAGAGGGAAGACCACCAATTACGGCAAAGGCTGCACAGGCTGATGTGACCAAGCATCCAACCATGCTCTTGAATGAAAAAAGGCCTGGGGTTGTGTATGACCTAATATCAGAGACAAGGGATGCTAACAGGCACCCAACCTTCACCATGAAGGTTACAGTGGATGGAGTAGAGTATACTGGCCAAGGTTAGTAGGCCCTGCAGCTCATTGGTCTGAGAGAAGATTGTGCTTCAAAGCTAGGGACAAGTTTTGGTGTATTGTAATGGTGGTAGTAAAAAATTATATATTTTTTATTTCAGTCATATGGGAAATTTAGTAGTAGTAGACTTATTCCAGGTATCAGTGGACATTGATTCTGTCGCATACATATTGGGTGCATGATATGGATACAAGGTAATTAGCTGTGCAACTCCCCAAAAAATTGTTACTCAGGAACAAAATAACCCTGAAATAGAAACTATTATGTTTATTTTAATGAATGTAGCATACACACTGCTAATGAAAAGAGCTGAAAGTTGTTACTGCATTGACTAACCTCTATGATGCTGTCTTGATAGTCTGTGGATTGTGTGGGTTATTGATGTAAACCTTGCTCATTTGGTTTAACCACAAAAAGATATAGGTGATTTCAAGTCTGAAATGGGTAGTCCCAACAAATGGAGAAATGTGCCACACCCATTTTGTAATATTGGCCTTTTTAGAGGACCTGTGTTATGACAGGCATTTCTCAAGGTTTTTGGACCTTGACTTTTCTTTTTATCACCTGACTTCTTTCTTTGTGTCTATCCAGAATATGTAAGCCAGCAACTTGGATATTATTGCAACAATTACTGGGATCCCTTATGGCTTATGGCTGAGAATTTGTATCCCATACATTTGAGCACTGAAGAACATGCTAACTACTTTTAGCACTTTTTATGAGTGATAAATACATTACGTGTGTTCATCTTCATTTGTGTCAAATTTTGTGGTTCAGAGCCACTTTGCTTGCCTGTAACAATGTCTTTCATGAGTTGCATGGCTCAGTAATCACCCTGTATTAAAATGGGAGCTCTGATGCCTTTTACTGGAAATCCCTGATTGAAACTGTTTCTAAATCCAATTTAAATTCTTGATCAATTTCACATCCTACCTGCATCAATGCCCTGGCCCTCAATATTTTCTGAAGTAGATGGTATCACTGTTGGAATAGTGGTATTTGTATCTTTTCTAGATGTAAGCATATCAAATATTGCCCATTCTCCAGTTTTGTATCATTATTTTGGTCTGAATAAGACCCTTTTGATACCCCAACAGGTCCCAACAAGAGAGCTGCCAAAGCTGCTGCAGCCCGTGTTGCACTATCAGAGCTCTTTGGTATGAAATTCAGTCCTCTAGACTTGAACCCTGTGTCACAGGGGATTGATACCTCTGAGGGAGACCAAGAAGGAATGGATATGCCATCAATAGTGGCAGATAAGTATGCTTTGTAAGTTTCTTTCCCCCCCTCTTTCTGTAGCTTGTTTTTTTTTTTTATCTCTTCCTTCTCCACAAAAAATCAAAGCCAAGTGAGAAGTGCTCTGAAGCTGCATGAGTGAGAGTGAGCCAGTTTTTTCAATCATTGTATTCTGGAATTGATACTTTGTGGAAATATCCATGAGTTGTGGGTGTGGACTTACATGCTGCTGGTGTCAAATGTACATTTTACCACATAGTGGGCTGCACTCCATGATGGTTTTTACTTATTTGATTATTGAAGTCTAGCGACAAACTGAATAAACCATATATCATGCATCTCAATCATGGTGATTATTTCCTTCTCAGACAAAGTTTTGTTTCACTGAGGCTGTAGCTGGGGAGGAAATTTTCATCCTGATTGGATGGGTTGGTTTAATAGCATGATGAATGGGATTCTATAGTGAGGTTGTTAGTTAAGTCTGGCTGCCAATGGTGATCATAATGTTCCAATATGACCAGTGAATCATGATGCTTGTATATTCTCAAACTATTGTAAATCATGTGTCTATGTTTTTGTCAGTGTTGGAAGAATTTGCTTCAGGGCCAATATTGGCCCTAATGGTCTCTCAAGTAGTGAATAATAATTATATTTCACTAAGTTCATGTCAGGTTGTGCCTTTGTGATTTCGTTTTTCTGTTGCAGGCAAAGATTTTTGTTTTCTTTTAGTTTCTGTTAAATTTCCTTTTGCCTAACTCTCTATTGTTCAGCCAGTGAGACTTGTAAATTTACTTTAATTAGTATCCACTTGTACTAATGGAGGACAATTGGGAGTCTTTGGTAGTTCAATAAATTCCACAATATAATATTGATTGTAGTTTTCTTTAAGTATATTTCTCATATGAAATGAGTATTTTGCATTTTTAATAAGGTTATTATTTGAAGAAAGTTACAGTAGTAAACAAGCTAAGAATTAGTTAGAATAGTTGAAGATCTCTGTGAGAGATAATTCCATACTAATTGGTTAGGCGTTTGATTCATGGACTCTCTTATTTTACTCATGGTAGTTTTTTTTTTCAGTTTATATTAAATTGTTATTCATGGTATTTCTGAAAATATTACCATTCTGCTAGTAACATATGCTATTGTGCAGTTTCCTGTTCTGCCTCCCTCTCCCTCTGAACTGTTTGAGACCTGTTTTTTTTATATTTATTTACTAAATAGTCTGCATAAGTATGGGACAACTCACCATTCAGAATAGTCTGGATTACTTTCAGTCATCTTCAACTTTGCATTTCATTTCCCTTAAAAAGCCTTCTACCTTGCTAGGATTTTTTTTTAGAAAAAGCATTTCTTTCTTCCATGTACATTTCCTGGAAATGACTAGAGAGAAGTTCTCTTTTTGCTGTGAAGTACTTAGCATTGTGCTAGTATTTGACCTAACTGAGCCTGACTTGATATTGCTTGACCACTGGGCTGTATATAACTTTGTTCACTATTATGCTGTCAATGAATAGTGATCACCATTGATAGTCTGTGCCATCTATTCTGTATGCTTGCAGTATTTCTTTCTATTCCTTAGGACTTACAAGGCATATTGTCCTTTCTGAAGCCATAAATTCCTCTGTTTGCTTGCTGTCTTTTTAAAGTGTTTCTTGAAATTTCTAATTCTGGGTGACTGAATTGGTTTAGATATATTCAAAGATGCATATTCCAGTACCTATGGGTCATATGTCCTCAAGTCTTGGTTGAGCTGTTAACTACACTCTGAGGGAGAAGGATTTTGGGTCCAGCATTGTCATCTATTGGAGACACAACCCATGGGTTGGGATGGTTGCCAAGAGTGGATGCCATCAGTGAGAACTTTTTGCATTCCAACCCATGTGATATCCAACTTGAGTAAGGGTGTTGGACCCTTAATCCTCCATCCTCTGGTGTTGTGAAGTGTTACTCAAAGATTCAAGGTCATACAACACACACACTGACGTGTAAATATGAATTGCTAATCCAATTTGTTGGTCACTTTCTATATGTAAGACCAATTTTGATATTACCTATATGTGTGAGATCAAGACTAGGGGCTTTTTCTCACATTACTTTTGGGGCACAGCTACTGTGTCCTCAAAATTCTTATTTGTACCTGTGTATCTGCTCTAAAGTCAATGTGTTCACACATTTTGAAGGTAGCATTCCTTTCCAAAAAAACACAAACAACTCCCTGCTTTTGCACAATTTGCTGTTAATGAGAAGACTAGTAATCAAGGGAAAAGAAGGCATGAGAAATGAGAGAGGTAGCATACAACAGGATTTTTTTTATTGCAAAAGTATTTATTTTCCTAATATTGTCATGCTCCTGGATGCTATAACTAATGCACTAATGTGTAATGAAAAACTGATGCTTCTTTTGAAAGCCAGCTTCAGTATATACCCAAGATTGGGTGAACTTCTCTTTATTTGATGTCATGTTTGCCATCTTTTTGAATCAGTTTGAGTCATATTACCATTTTGTTTGACATGAAATCAGGTCAATGATTTTACCATATCTACTGCATGTCACTTGTTGACTGGCAAGTTGTCCATCTAGATGCTAGGGAGTAAGTTTCCAATGGGTTGAAGATTTCCTCCAAGTGGCAGACTCACACCTTCCTTATTTTCATGCACAACTATTTGTGGAAATCTCATTACTATATCTGAAATGGTTTTCTCGATCATACAGCTGAACTTTCTGGTTTCTTCCACCATTGGTGTGACTGAAACAATGTTGTATTTAAAGCAATACTTGTGATCCCCTGAAATCTGTCTTCAGGATGTTCTACAGATCACAAGGGTGTATTTCATATCCATGTTATAAGTCAGCTTTGATTGCTTTGAGCAAGAGATGATGATGTGCAGCTCTGAATCAATCTGCTGTCAGCTGATATGAGGATTGAAGATCACACAAAAGCAAGGTTCCTGTTATGATCTGCTCTTTCCTCTTTTGGTAAGCAAAATCATTTCTTTCCTATTGGCTGTTTGTGAGAGAAAGCCTTTAGGAACAGGTGCCAAGCATGCAAAAAGAAAGTGATGGGACCACGCATGAGAGAATCTCCCAGAAATTTGGGGTCAATTGTGCTGTCAATGGGATCATGTTGGTTTTGCTCTTTAGTTGTGTAATGGGGTAAGTTTGATGTAAGGATGTAAGGTTTTGATGATTTAAGGAACTTTTCATCATTCACCTTATTAAATATTCACCCTGTGAGATACTATCTTATTATTAAACATGGGGCCTATAACACTTCAGCCTAATTCTTCTTCCATTGGGCATCAGCTCTTCTCATTGGCACTTTGAACTCAGGAATAGTTATGTAGCAACAAGTGGTTGATTGCTTCATAGACACTAGCCTGTATATCATCTGGAATAGACCTGATCTGTTTGAGCCAACATAGGAAATAATTAAGGCAAAAGCACATTAACTACTCTGCTACAGGAAGATGCCTGTACCATCCTATACCATATGCCATCGTGCAAGGTCTTCTCAGAGGAGGGAATTCATGTCTCTTTATTTTATTTTTTATTATTGTTATCTGCCCAGTTATAAGCAGAAGTTATGATATGTGGTGGTGGTGGGAGCAAATGAGTACAAACTTCTGAAGCTGCCTTTCTCAAGATTGAGTACGTGTAATGCAAGAGTGAGCTATTTATGTTTTCAAGTGGAAGTGAATATTTATGAAATTGCTGGTGTGGGAATATGGAAGATTTTCTCAAGTAGCCAACACCTGTTTTGACTTGTTGATGTGGACTGCATTGAATGGAGAACCTCTTTACCTCATTTTCCAGCCTGGTGTTACAAAAATGTGACGAATTGACTGCTAGAAATGAGGTGCTTCAGAGGCGCAAAGTTGTGGCTGGTGTGGTGATGTCAAAGGAGTCCTCATTTGATGTGAAAGGAGAGGACTTGGAACCTGAAGTGGTTGCTGTGGCTACTGGGACAAAAACACTGGAAGGGTCACAGATCAGCAATCAAGGAAACACTCTCAATGATTGTCATGGGGAAGTTCTCTGCCGCCGTGCCTTTGTCCATTATCTATATACACAGCTTGAAAAGGCACTTAATACAAGTTAGTTCTCATTTGTATTCCCTCACTGAAGCAAAGTTGACTACAACATCTAACATACACTTGATTTAATTTTAAAAAAATATAGATACAGCATCAGAGTCCATCCTGGAACGAAGACCAGATGGGAAATACATGGTGAAACCAGGAATAAAGTTTCATATCTACATCAGCACTGCTCCTTGTGGGGATGCTCGGTAATGAATTTCAGAAGTGTCTTTGTATCCACTTAATTTTAGATTAACCCTATGAGATATTTTAGTTAGCTAAGATTTTCAGATTTTGTTTTGGTTTGTTCATAATCAGAGTATATCCACATAATTTTTAGGATAGTCCATCATGAAGAATACATTCTCTACATTGCTCAAACTATCTGATTGGAAAGAAAGTTCTCGGAATTTCTTGAATATCCAGTACAATTTTTTTCCAGAGCATGCTAGAATGTTCTGCATGTGTTTATAAGTAGGTCGTGTCCTTCGGCATACAACCGTATATTATTACAGCCCTGGTGCTCTCCAGCCATGAACCAGCCCTACCCTCTTACTAAGGAGCAAGTTCGCCTGCTTCTTCTTTATGACTTCCGAATCAAGAAGAAGGCAGCCAATTCCATCGCTGACATCAATACCGCGTTTGGCCCGGACACTGTGTCCAAGAGCACTGCCTATGATTGGTACAGTCGCTTCCAGAAAGGAAATGAAAGCCTGGAAGACCAGCCACGCACCGGTCGTCCTTCGGAGTTTGATAACTCTGCCTTGCAGGAGGCACTGGAGGCCAACAACCGGCAAACATCGCGAGAGCTTGCGGACTTGCTGGGTGTCTCCCATACAACTATCCTTCATCATCTGGCTGAGCTTGGCAAGAAGGCAAAGTTGGGGTGCTGGGTACCCCACAAGCTGGATGATCGGGACCGCCAGCGACGAGTAGACATGGCCATCTCCCTTCTGTCACGTTCGCGCCGAACGGATTGGCTAGACTCAGTGGTGACAGGCGACGAAAAGTGGACCTTCTATGCCAACATTCGACGAAAACGTCAGTGGGTGGACGCCGGAGCATCGGCCGAAAGAGAACCCCGTCAGGAGTTGCACCCCAAAAAGATTATGCTCTCGGTCTTCTGGGATTCGAAAGGCATCATCATGTTTGAGCTGTTGCCGCAAAACACCACCATCACTGCTGCCTACTACTGCCAGCAACTCGATCGGCTGCAGCAGAAACTGGCTGAAACACGCCCAGAAAGACAGAGAACCATCCTCCTCCACGACGATGCCCGGCCGCACACCGCTAGACAGACTCATCTAAAGTTACTGGACCTGTGCTGGGAGGTGCTGCCGCATCCGCCCTACAGCCCCGACCTTGCCCCGTCCGATTATCACCTTTTCGTTGCCCTGGACCGTCACATGGGTGGAAAGCAGTACGCCAACCAAGACGACCTGAAAACCGATTTGGCCAACTTTTTCGTAGCGCAGCCGCCAGAGTTCTATTGGAATGGCATCCATAGTTTGCATAAACGTTTGCGTGAAGTGATAGAGGCCAATGGTGATTACATTCATGATTGAGATGATTTTGCTTTTAAATAAACTGGGTTGTAATAATTGTTCATGAAATTCCGAGAACTTTCTTTCCAATCAGATAGCTGTTGAATTACTGGACTGTGCTTGAGATTTTGCAGGTTTTTCTTTTGAATTAATTCTCTTAGAGTTGGCATTTTTAAATTGAGAGTGCAAAGTGAAACTTACTTGTTCTATCCTCTCCTATGTAGAAATATGTGAAATGCTATCTTGTACTTGTAAAGCTGTGAAGCCTTTTTCAATATAATAATTGATATTGACTAGTTTCAAGATCAATATGGAGGTCTTTGCCAGGATCCCAAACCTTTGGGGAAAAAAGAAGAGTAATCTTACAAAGTTTGAGTTCTACCCTTTTGAAACAAAGTCATGACTGTGTATTTATATAAATTCACTACTTATTATTGCTATTCTGCATTCAGAATTTTCTCTGTGAATGCTCATGACATGGGCTTGACGGCAGAAGATACCCATCCAAATCGGAGCACTCGGGGAGTCCTCCGCAACAAGATAGAAAGTGGGGAGGGGACAATTCCTGTTCGGCCTGAAGAGGCAGTTCAAACTTGGGATGGAATCATAGCAGTATGTTGAGTTTTCTTTCCATCTTGTGAGTCACTGGCTATGCAGAGTGAATTGTGTGTCTTTCTCTTGACTATATTAGGGTGGAAGGCTGCTGACAATGTCTTGCTCAGACAAAATGTGCCTCTGGAATTTAGTTGGAGTTCAAGGGGCTCTCCTTTCTTACTTCTTGGAACCCATTCGATATCACACACTTATCATTGGCACATATTTTCATCCTGTTCATCTCAGAAGGTACACTTTGGATCATGTTTGCCTTGTCTTTTTTATTATAAATATGTTCATTATGAAATTTTCCATTTTCATTTAGAGCTCTGCACAATCGTATCAAAGGATATGTGTGTAACCTACCTCCAGGGTATGTCTTAGAAATGCCCAACATTGCACAGGTGTCATCTCCAGAGTGTCGTCGTGCTATGAGGAGTCCCTCTGCTGGAATAAATTGGTACAAAGGTCAGTTGTAATATATATAACCTTGAAGGAAATATTCTTTCTTTGAGCCTCCATTATGTGTGTATAATGCTTTCGACTGATGAATGATGATGAATAAACAATTAGCTCATAGAAATCATGGAACATGTGCAGGTGCTAACTTGGAGTCAGTTAATGCAAGTTCAGGGCAGTTACTGGACAAGCCTGCACCATCTCGTCTCTGCAAGCGCAATACCTTTGTTCGCTGGCTTGGACTTGCTCTCAAACACCCAGACCTCATCCCCCAACCTTCCAGCTTGTATTCAGAAGCCAAAGAAGGAGCTACAGCCTACCAGGTCCTTGCTACTTGTAGAAATACTTTTTTGTTTGCTAAGTGAAATTCTTGATTACTACAATTTAATTCTTGCAGGCTGCTAAGAAAGCTGTGATTAAGGCGTTTGGAGATGCTGGTTTGGGGAAGTGGGCTGTCAAACCATTAGAGGTGGATGAGTTTTCTATTGTGATTTGAACAAGCAGTGATCAGAAATCATATTAGTGACTTGTTAACATTGACCTGGTATGACTGCTTGTGACATATGAGGGAAACTATTTGAAAAGAGATTCCCGCCATAACTGAGTCACATGATCCCATTCCTATTGTTAAGTTCTTCATTTCATGTAATGTGCACAACTGAGAAGACATATTCTCCTATCACATCTTGTGTTTTGTTTTCCTCTGATGAGCTGCAATACAGAAAGGGTATCAGGGTGTGGATAATACAAAGGTGTGTAACTGGGTAACAACACCACAAAAGTACATTTCTACAAATTTGAGCTGGGAGGTGTTGTTCCCCAAAACATACAGTGCCAATATTTCAGTTTGTGTTATTGACTACATAGTCAGGATTCAGGTGATGAGCTGTGATTTCCAAGGAAGGTCAGCTCATGAATATATATTGACTTTGAACATACTTTAGTCAGCTTTTGCATCAGGGTGCTTATTTACCCTGGGTGTGAAACTTTGAATTTCAGTTGAAAAGACCATGTTGTTGTCAATAGATTGTAGATGTCTTGCCTCTCCCTGGTTATGCTTATGACAACAGCAGCAAACATACTCAAGAAGGATTATGTGCTCATGTATGTTGCAGAATTTTACATTGATTCTACAGGTATGAAAATGGGAAAAAATCAAATTCTTCACATTACTATTCTATAGTGACCAAATGCTTGATTACTAGAAAAGTGCCACTATTACAAGCTCTAAAAATATATGTTTGTGATGATTTATGTTATTTCATGAAAGTAATGTATGGTTTATGATGATTTTTAGGCCACTTGTTAAGGTATAAATCCAGTATTTTGACACTTTTTTAATGTGTACCTACAAGCCCACAAAGTGTTGGTTGACACATGCAGGACCACTTTGAATGTACCAAATTGATTTAGCAGTTGGTTTGTAATTCTTATGAGCTTTGAATTACATAAAGTAATTGTGGGAGTGGAATTTTTTTTAACACAAGACAGCAGAGCATGAGAATCCATAAATGTAGCCTACTTGCAATTGCTGTTTCACAGTCTCCTATTTTCCTTCATCTTTGTCAAGTTTGTCCAAAAGTTATTGAAGGAAGTGGACATCAAGTAGTTTTGGTTCCACTGCAATGGAATCTTCTAGTACTACTCTTTGCTTCTAAACATTAATGCAAATCTTTCACCCAGAACTATTTCTTGATATGGAATCAGGAGTTTGTATATTTTACAGGTGTTAAACACAACTTTTATCAATTGTTTCAAAAGTTGAAATTATCTAAATGTAATTAGGTTGAAAGCAAAAGTCTTGCATTCTATTTGTTACCTCACTAATTTATTATAAATGTCAATGATGCAATTTTTTAATGTTTCAGACAACAGTTGTTACCTTTTTAGTTTTATTTTTGTGCATAATGAATTAGGACCTTTTCCAACATGGAATTTTCAGATTCCATTGTTGCATGCTATCAAGAGCGTGCTTGTTGGGATGCAACCTTTTAATTATCCTATAGGCTAAATAATGATGACTCTAGGATGGGAAAGATACCTGTACATTCATATTTGTTGATGAAGCTCTATGCATTTTACTGTTCTTTTTCTGGCATGGGAGAGCTTTGTAGAGTATTAACCCAGTGATGAAGTGATAGCTGTATTGTGTTTGGAGATGCTTGTAGAGGATTGGGGGAGTGCATCAATGGTCATGGGTTCTTTGCCTCTTGATCAGGTGAGATAAAGAAAATACATGTGTCTGTAAATACAGTATTGTAGAAAGCATTGACCAAATTGTCATTACTTTGTTGTGCTTCATAGGTTCTGGACAAGGTGGTAGCTGGAGATTATATGTGTGGAACTCCCGAGAGACCTTCAGAATGTCCACGTCTTGACATTCTTGTCAAAGGGAGGGATCGTACCAAATTTTTTGGCAGGTGTGCTTTTATTTGCAGATTGCAAGTAAACTCACTAATGAATCTTTACCTCTTATCATACAATAGTATACTTTCCTTGTGTGCAGGCCCCTGGTTTCCTTCCCCTACTCCTGCATTCATTTTGCCAAGGAAAAGGATAGTGAGAATATGCATGCTGGATACAGGATGAAATCAGATGGGTTTTCATTAGAAGCAGGAAAATTGAGGACGTGTGGGACCCAGACAGACTATCGAGAGTCTGAGGCCCAAACAGACCCTGCCTTCTTTCCTCGCATCAGCATCTTATCTGAACGCCCTACTCCATATCCTCACCTTTTCTGTCAGTCTTCTATCTTTTGTGCATGAACAGAATCAGGAGGCATTATTTACTTTTCATGGATGTTTTTTTCTCGTTGCTGATTTGTTATTCTTGGTATCATTACAGATGGATCCTCAGTTCCTGTTACGATTCTGAGTTTCTATAGGAGGTACATGTGGATTTTGTTCAGCTTTCAAACATTCTTGTCCTCTTTGATGTGAAAGGAAATGCTTGTGAAATTTCTCAATACTTCAAGTGCTCTTGTAACATCAAATTTATGTATTACAAACAGCCACATCACCCATGGAAGCAGATGGAGAGGAGTTCTTGGAAAAGCTTCAGCTTACTCACATGCTTCAAGATTCTCTTGATTTTGGAGATTCATCATGGAAAGCATGGCTATGCAGGGAACAGGTTTGATGCCAAATTGTATATTTTTATTAGGGCTTCATCATTACTCCTCCACACTCACTCTATGCAGTCCTTTTTAAGGAGCTTCATGTCTTGCTGATACACAATGGCTTCTCAAAATGTGTTATAGGAAACAGGAGAGCTTTTAGAAAGGCGAAGGAATGTGCTGGGATTGATCCTCCATAGTAGTCAGAAATACTGGAGGGAGAGAAGCCATAAAGATTTTCATTTGGAGGAACGCAAGCAGGCCTTGAGATCCAAGATCTCAGACAAGAGGGATGCCAGTCTTAGACTCATCAATGCAGATTATATGAGAAGTATGTTGCATCCTATTACTTTCTTTAAGATAATATTCCTTGGTCTAGTGCCATTGCCAAGATATCAATCCACCTTCAAATAGAAGTGAAACGGTTGGAGAAGGAACACATGGACCGAACAACTTGGAAGCTTCCTGATATCGGAAAACCATTCAAGAATGAACGAAGAGTAGGCACAGTGACTGGAGCAAGGTCATCATTCCAAAAGACAAGAGACCTCTCTTCTGATTGTGAGAATTTGCAAGGTAAGATCTTGGTTCCGATTGAAATGCTTCAGTTGCTCAAGGAATGGAGAAGGAAAGAGAAACACATATTACTTCCAGATTTCCCTTTCCTGAACATTTCATGTGGTTGGAAACAGACTGAATGTGATCTTTGGCATTCTGAAAAACAGAGTCATCACCGAAAAGTGAAAAACTCTCCTCCGTCCATTCTTGAGAGGGAGTATGGAAAGATTTTAGGTGAGTACTATCTTGGGAATTTCCTGTGGACTGCAGAAGTTTCACTACATTCACAGTTGCATGTGTTTGAATGAGGCACTATAGTTTATTGTCATAGTTTTGCTTAGTCAATCAAATGCTTCTTCAAATGGATTTGGACAGGGTTTTCATGTAAGCCCTTTTTAGAAAGTGGAGAGTTCAGTTCGTCTATACTTTTTTGCTTGAAGCCCTGCTCATCCTCGAGCATGAGGATGGCTCAAATTCATCATTCATGGGAAGTTTTGATTTTTCAAGGGGGTAAGCTCTGGAAAAAACAAAACGCAGCAACATAAAGGATGCACTACAGGTCAGATAAATGGGTATGGGTGCTTGGAGAGTCCTGTATGAATGAAAGAACAAAATAGGAGCACATTGGTCCTTCTAAGAAATATAGTAAACTAACAGCAAAAAAAGTTTCTGGAGTATTGTTAGTGTTCTCAGCTGAGTTTGGCACTTTCTTCTTTTACTTAGAGTAGTCCTGCTCACTGTTTATTTTTTTGTCTTTTTGTGCTTGATATTTTTGCATTCACAGGCCAATAAATCTAGATTTTCACAATAATGAAAGTCAGTACACTAGGATCCTTGTGTGTTAACGGAGGATGTGAAATGCTTATAAATTCATAAATGCTCATGATCCTGTGACTAAACAAATTGTTTCTGATCCAAATCACATTTTTGTAACCACCTTTTACATTCATGTTGTGCAGATGATATGAAGGAAGAGGAATTAAATCAAGAGAAAAGGAGGCTAAATATGATGGTAAGAGCTCACTTTAGCTCACTCCCCTTTTATCCAGTGAAGTTTATTTTGTGTTGATTTCTTTGATTCTGTCATGTAATTGTAGAAGGAGTTGAAGAACTGTCAGTCAGTGGTAGTGAGAGGTGATCCACTTGAAGTTGAATACTTCGTATATGATGTGAGTGACTATTTGTCTGCATGAATTATGCATGAAAGTATCTTCCACCTTCAGAACTTCTTGAGCCTAGGTGAATGATTGTAATAGATGACTTAGTTTCTTCAAGAAGCTAACTTCTGGAGGTGTGAGTTCTCTAGAGTGAAAGGGACTTTGATGATCTAAGGCCAGCCAAGACAAGTGATCACTTGTGCACTAGCTCACCTGATTTTGTGCTGGATATGCTGTTCTCTCAGATAGGCAAAAAATAGAATATATTTGTCAGTCTGAGCCACAAAGTCTTGCTAGCTTGGTAATTACTTCATGGAATGTCATTCTGCAATATGTAATAGAAGAAAAGAGGGAGGTCATTGTGAAATCAAGCCCATTGCTGTCACCCTTGAACCTGTATTCCCAAAGTAAGACCTCTCCAAAGTGGAGCTCCCTTTCTCATTTGATGTTCAGATGGTTCATAGGAGACACTGATATGCTGATAATAATGGGGAGAAAAGCATTGAAGTCGACAATTAGCATGCACATGAAATGTTTTTCACAACATATTTTTGTTGTAGGTGGCGCAATCTCTGGTCGAAAGGGTCCTGGGCTGTTTCATGGAGAAATCAGAATAAATCATACATTGACCTGGTCATTTTCTTGGGGAGTGTCTGTGATTACAGACTGTCTGTCCAACTGATTCTGTCTTTCCAAAAAAAAAAGGAAAAGAGATTCCTTTACCCAGAGTCAGGGTGTCAATGCAATTAATCTCACTCTGGTAAATTTATTTACATGTTAATGGTTTGACAAAAATAACTTAATTTCTTCCATTTTATATCTCAAACCATATCATAGTTGATGCAGGGAACCACAGTATGTTGGTGAAGGGGGGTAGTGACAGTTTACAGGTCAGTGTAGGCTACTCAGTCAATCAGAGAAATGGAGAGAGAAGTGGATCATAACCTTCGAAATCTTTATGTTGAAAAATGGTAGGAAATGCCCTGCATATAAATTCACCAGTTGGGATGTGGCTGACAAGGAAGGAGGACACATTTTGACTGCAAGCATTCATTCATATGTAAAGGAATCTCCTCATTGATTGCATAGGAATGGGCATTGTGAAGGACTTGAGTTGAAGGTATGAGAGATTGAAATCAGATGTGGTGCACACTATACCAATTGCTATTCTATGAGTTAGCTGCAGGTAGATCTTCATTTCCATGCAAAGAAATTTTCAATATGGTGGTGTACCTACTGGAGTTTCATTTCATCAATCATGAATGTGATTGTGCCAATGTTGTGTTGTGCATTGTGCCAATGTTCTGTGTTCAGCCCTTCTTCCATTTATTCCTCTTCATGTCCAATATGAAAAAGCAGGTATTGCATTTTTTAAAAACTGATATTGTGTACCTGATTCCACAGTTGGATAAGAGTGGTGTCCTGGGTAGAAGCTTGCACAGAAAGATTCGAAGAATGTTGGACCTCACCCATCAAAATCAGATTTTAGGCACTCACAAGTAGACAATGTGATCACATAAAAAACCAAGAGTTGAAGAGAGGCAAGCCTTTGGATAGACAAAGACCTGAAATCTTACCCCTGATTCCCAAGTATTAATTAAACCTCCTTTTGTGGAAACCTAAAATGAGACAGATGGGTGAAATCTCATATTCTTCAATGCCTTCCCATCTTAGTTCCCATCATCAGTCTTGGTGTGAGGTAGAATGATGTTGAATAAAACATTTTTCATCAGTCTGTTTCCCATTGATTGTATACATGATGCACATTATACTCAGGAATGACTGCTGCCCTATTATTGGCAGTATGTTTTGGGGGATCATTCATTCCCCAGTTTACCTGCATCCATCCAGTTCTTGTCCTTATGTCTATGATGAACTCACTGCATCCAAGAATGACTTTATTTTACTGTAAATGTGCACTTTGTTTTAGGTACAGAAGATGAGTGATGAGATCTTTTGACCTGCATTCTGTCTCAGAATGCACAGAGTGCCTCCAGGTCAGAAGTTTGCATCACAGGTACCAGGAAGCCTCCTGTCCAGAATGTGATGGCAGGTTGACAACAGTCCATTAGTTCAGCAATAATTCTGATGGCATCACCTGAAGGCCTCGCATCCCTAGAGGGTCTTCCTCCCCTCCCCAAAAGCCTCAGCTCCATGTTGGAGGCAGACCCAGGGATGGTGATGCACTGGTCTGAGTTTGCAGGTGCCCCTCCACTCCTCATTGAGCCCAAAGGCTCAAGCAGTTCGTCAAGTTGCACGACACCAACCACTCAGCCAAGACGAGGGTCTCCACGCAACAGCAGTGGTTCATCAGTTGGCTCAGCTTCTCTTGGCAAGAGCCGAACACCATTTGCGTCACGTCGTACTGGCAGTACCTCTTCCCTTGATGCTGGTCCGTCCCGGCCTTCCCCCATTTTCAATGGTGCTTCAAAGGGCACTCATAAAGGAGGAAGTGTGAGTTCTGGGATCGGCAGTGATTCATCATCCATGTCACCATTACCACCTGGTCATGGTGGAAAGAAGCACCCTCCACCAGTACCACCCCGCACAGGGAAGGTTGCTCCTCCAACCAAACCACCTAATCCACCTCCCCCTATCCCTCTTCAACATCGAATGGAGAGCTTGGAAACCAAGCTCAATGAACTCAGGAGGGAAATGGTAAGCTACCTTCTTCCATTCTCAGATTTCAGACTTCATGGTTGCTTATTTATTCAGTGCACATTTATCCCTTCAGGCTAGTCTTCGTCAGATGGACATGAGTCTCCTTCATGAACTGTGGAACATCAATTCTTCAGTTCATGAAATGAAGGAGATGATTTGGTACGACGGCTATGAGGAGGAAGACGAGGAGACAGACTCATATTCTTCCCAGGAACTTGGTGGTGCTAATTACGATCCCTCCTACCGTCTGGATCTCAACAATTACTCGTTGGAAGATGGAAGAGGAAGAGGATATCCTGCAACATCAAGGGGCTATAACTCAAGTCATGGACCTGGCAGCGGTCGAACCGCCCAGGGTCATCCCGTGATCCGGCCCTTACCAAGATATCCAGGGTCTAGCGACTCCTCTCCGGAACTCAGACAGAGGTACTGAATATTCTGTAGGGATTCCCCAAATTTCACTTCCATCCTTCTTCTCCTTCATCATCTGTGATACTCTCATTGCTCCTATTTCTACCCCCTTTGCTGAGATATAAGATTCCTACATTGAGTTTTTTATTTATTTCGTATTTATGTCTTGTGACAACTTGTGCATTAGAAAGCTTATATATTGATGTTTTTCACTTCCTCTTTCTGCCTCTATTTTTTGCATGATTGGACAAATCAGATGTTTGTATCATCATGCAGATGACATGCTAGTCTTGGTCTCGTTTGTCACGTCACTTTGATATTTGTGGATTGAGCAATCTTTTGCTACCACATTTTATGTCTGCACCTGATTTGGAGGAAATATGTCACGATGGTGTGGAGTTGAAACATGATACTCTATGGGTAAAGCTAATTTTAGTCTCTCTTCTTCCTTTTCCATTCTGTCAATGTTGATTTGATGTTAATTATGTGACCCACCTCATGGGCTTGAGCACAACGAATTCATTGGATGCATCCAAATGCCTGCATCAAATGCCATCATTGACCTGTGGCAATATGCTATAGTACTTATGCCTGGAACAGAAGAAGAAAGACCTGGTTTTACCTTTACTTTTTGTTCAATATTGATGATTCATGATGCATTGGAACCAGCTGGGCTGGTGTATCAGGGTGTGTTTTTTCTTGATTTTTTTTTCTATTTTGCACATCTTTCTGAATGAAAGAACAAATAGGGATTTTGTGAAGGATGTGTTAGGATATAGATCTGATAGCTCAGGATATGCCTTGTCTGAAATGCCAATTTCCATTTTTTAAAAAGACATTTGCCCGTGATCTATTTAGGATCTTGAAATTTGTGAATGCTTGGATATTGGATGAGACGTTTTGGTTTTTTTTGGAGGGCAATGTGATTCTTGAGTCTGGAAGCACTTTAAATTCCACTATATATTCCCTGAAACTTTTCTTTTTTCCAACTATTTCATGGCAATGCACATTAAGATTCCTTTAGATTCCTGTTAATTTTCTGCAATGGCTGACTTGCATTCAGCATTTCAAAGAAGTGAAAACCTCTGCTTAAGAGGCTTTTGCCATCTTCTTGGACTGAAGCATGAGTCAGCAAAAAAAATTTCCAGACACTGGAATCGCCCTTATGAAAGAATGTCATAATCGAGTCAGGTAATGCATGATCAGATTTTCCCCCATTTTGGGAAAGGATCATGTACAACTGTGCATGCTCTGTCTTCTCTTGAATCAATAAATACTGGCTTCAGACATCATCGATGGCTGTAGTTTCGAGTAAAGTTGGTTGAAGACACCTGAATGAGCGTAACCACTGGATTTTACATCAGAGAAACTTGTACCATGAATCGATCCATCCAAGGGAGGCAAGGCGTCCCTGGCTTCCCCGAAAACATTTGGGAGGATGGACACTTCCGTATGACTTCGAAATGTCTAATGAATTTCAAATTTTCAATAGGAATCCAACATTTTCGATTCCTTTCTCGACGTAAAATGATTCCGTCTCGTACCGTCAATTTCGGTCGAGAATCACGTCGGACCGGTCAGAATGAAGGGCTTCCTGTCCCATTTAGAAAGCATAAGGGTAATCCTGTTGGCAATGCCGAACGAAGCTGTGGTCCAGCTTTGCGTTCCGCATCTGCTGTGCTAAAGCCACACACCTGCTTTACACATCTGGTGGCTTATAGGTTATTTTGACGTTCCCAACAACATTGTGGGGGTTCAACCTGAACCGTTTCATTCGCACATTTCCTGGTTGCCACGTCATTTCGGAAGCAAATAATCCAACCTGCTCTCTCAGCTGGTTGAACTGCTTAAACAATGATGATGACAACAAGTGAACATGTTAGCCCAACTTTCTAGATGAGAATTTCTTCAGGAGTCCGGATTTAGTGGCGATTACTAAAAGCTCCTACAAGCAAAAGAGAGTGAATCGAAAGTCCTTATTTATTAAGTGCTTTTTTATTATTTACAGGTCATTTGCAAATGTGTACAGCTCCTGCAGATGTCTTTCATCGCGTTTGTGAATGTTTTTGTCACCGATTTGATCCGTGTAAAAATCTCTATGGCATGCAGCTTGAACATCTCATATGATGTAAGGTATTTTGATCCACTCTGTGCAGACTTAATAGGGCGGAATCGTCTCGTGTGGTCGTCACACCGGGTCGGGAATCGAGAGGTCGCCGGGTACGATAGGGCCGGCATGCGGTTCTGGCATGACATCAATGACGACCGGAACTATTTACGCATTTTCGAACGAGTGGCTGTTGGAAGAAGTAACAGGAAAACGGTTCCTCCGCATGGCAAATTGATTACAACGCAAGTGTAAAAAGTGGAAAAGTCGTGGCTCGTGAGGTTTCCCCGTAACGTGACACTCAGTTCCGTGTGATTATGCTGCGGAGGTGTTTTGAAACTTTGCGTGACGAGAACTTCGTCATATCGATATTTTTATTATTATCAGGACTGAATGCAGTTACTTCGCACTCGTTCATAGGAATACGCGATTTCCGTTCCGATAACGTAAGATCAGGCGAAATTGAAGTGCCGTTACGAAGTGGTTTCTCAACCATTCTCTTTGCGCTTGCCTCCTTTGAGAAGTGCTCATAAATTAGCAATATCGGCCTAAGCACATTTTTATTATTAATTAAATACATATATATTTTATCAATACGGTGAATTTCTGTTCATCGAGATCATGAGTCGGTCTCCCCTTATTTTTTGCACCCTCGAACTACTGAATTCATCCCAAGCCGCCTTTTTGCGGTCAGAGCCGTTTATTGACTTGGTGAGACTCGAGGCAAAATCAGGGCGTCGTCAAATCGGAAAAGTCCTTTTTCTTCGGGCTCCACCAACTGCAGCTTTGCATGGTGGGTACAAAAATAAAGAAACTTCCCAAATGCGATTACTCAGGAAAACAACTATTGTTTCTTTGGAATGAGGCCCCGGAAAAATGTCCATCCCTCTTTAATAAAACGGCCATGCTTGTGTTCTGGATATGTTCATGGAAAGGAATGAGAAAATGAGAAGCAGCATTGTACCTGCGTTCCTGGAAGCTAGTGATGATTCATACACTCCTCGCTTCGCTCTGGTCTGCCTGTAAGCAAGGACGAACCGAGTCATCGGGACCGCAGCGGCCCACTTGCAATTCCAAGTGGAAGGAGACGTAATTAAATCTGAGCCTCATAAAATACGCGCCTTTCGCGGCATGTAAAGTTGTATATCAAAAGGTCATATGTGTGAGCATAAATGCCAAGAGCATGAACTTTCCCTCCACGTGAGAACGAGCAGACGACGCGTGACGTCATGCTGGTCTTCGTCAAGGGTGACGTCACAATATGGAGGTATATGTCAGAAGGGTGTGAGCCTCTATCTTCCCGCGATTTTTCCAAACCCGGGAAATCTCATCAAAATTAGAGCTTATCTGAAATTTGAGCTATCACAAAGCGATACCAGTCAAAGTTTCAAGTGCACACTTGTAGACGTAGGCCTACTTGCAGTAACATTTCGTAGTTTCATGGTGATCTCGCAATGTGGCAATCGTCGACGTGGATGCCCTGTTCACTGAATGCATTTCTGTATGTGGTTCAACGAATAATCTATCACTGGAGTAGTCATTCGGGCTAAGTCAAAATTGGACGTTCGACTGGGTGAAGAGCAAGAGAGCACAGGTCCCTTGGTTTCAATGGTGCTGATCTTAATTGAATGTGTTGTGACACCATTTCAATTTACTGATATGGATGGATGGAAGTGCAATAGGTATCGCAGCCATTTGAAAAGTGTCGGACTCGAAGGAATAACAAAAAAAAAGAACTAACATACCCCTCCTTGACCGCAACCAGCGGTCAGGGAGGTGCTATTGGAAGCGTGCAGAAGTCTGTGATATCCAGGATAGGATGGAAAGACTGCAGTACACTAGACCTTAATAGGGAACTTGTTCTCCACATCGTAGTGTATGCACATTTACATTTTTAAGTTGTTGACCATTAATTCATTACAAATAGGCAATATGCCCTGACAGTCCTAAGCATTAGGCCTAGGCTAAGTACTGGATGGCACACAAGGAGAGTATTTGTGCTTTTATCTTGCTTGGGTTCTCTTGAAGCATCAATTTTTTAATATAACATGAAAAGCAGCCTTCTATTTGAATGGAAATAGCCAAGTAGGAAAATCTAGGCCTTGAAGGAACCAGAAAGCACTTCTAAATAGACTAATCTGATTTCTTGTTGCCTTTCTTGTTGCCTCCTGACATCCTGTTGTTTGCCAGGTCTGAGCTCTCAATATCTGCAAGCAAGCTTCTAATTTGATGCAAAACTTGCTCGCTTCTAGCTGAATAAAGCCTGATTCACCAGGACTGCCCTGTGGGCTTACCTATAAATATATGCTTGTTGACCTATCCTTATGATTCTGTGAAGAGACCAGGTGGGAACTAGGTGGACAAATCAGGAATATGTTTCACTCCACAAAATAATGCCTAATCTCTCAGCAATCTACTGACATTAGCACCATTTAACTGCTTGGCCATTGGTTTTTCTTTCCCATCGCTGCTAAATGTGCTCACTCACTTTCCTGCAACACACCAGCATTGTTCAAGTGTACTTGTGAAGCCAGTGCCATGTTTGGTTCAAGAAGGTATTGAACAAGACAAAGAGAAGCCATTTAAACATTTTGCAGTATGGTAATTAAGGAGGTTCTCTCATTCAATGCATTTAGAAATTGTCCTTGATATGGGAAAGCTACAATTGGAGAGTAAGAGATTTTATTAGCAGCAATAACAGCAGCTTGCATTAACAAGAGGTTTTGATAGCAAGTGCCCAACAGCTGATGTCTTGTATGGTCTTATGATTTTTTCCATACCTTTTTCCCTTTGTTCAGCAGAACATTTGAAACAGTTTTCAATTAGTGCCTTGATGTAGGCCTTACGTATAGATTCTAGACTAGACCTCATGTCAGGTTAAGTCAAGACTTAATGCCCCTGTATGCCAGGCTGAGAAAATAGTTATATCCTAGTAAGGTTTTCTGAATGCTATGTATTTCTTCTCCACAGTTCATTCAATTGATAAACAGGTGGTACAGTATCCAGTTCTAAATATTTCAAGATGGCTTCTTCTCCAGAAGAATTCCTGAAACTTCTGCAGAACTTTCTTGCTGTTGACAATGACATTCGTACCCAGTCAGTTAATGCATTTGAGGGAATCCCTCTGGAAACCAAGTCCATGTTACTTCTTATGGCTGTGAGAAATGCCACTTTGGACCTTGAGTTACGATCTCTTGCTGCTGTTCTTCTTCGAAAGTTGTTTACATCAGAGGATGTCCTATCAAAGCTTCCAGTAGACCAGCAAACCCAGTTCAAGATGGAGATCATGAATGCCCTGAAGGAAGACCAGAAAAGAGATCTGAGGAGAAAGATAGCTGATCTGGCTGCAGAAGTTGCTAGAAATTTCTTGGATGATGAAGGCAACAACAAATGGCCTGAATTTCTCCAATTCTTGTTTGAATGCATGAATTCAACATCAGCCTTTTTGAAGGAGAATGCCCTTCACATTTTTCATGTTGTGCCAGGCATCTTTGGTAATCAGCAGTCTCAGTATCTGGAGATGATCAAGCAGATGTTGATTCATAGCCTAAATGACAATGAGTGGGAAGTCCAGCTTGTTGCCACTAAAGCTCTGTCTGCTTTTCTCTTGGACAATGAAGAGGACACACGAACCATGGCTGCCTTTGGAGATGCCTTGCCTTTGATGCTGAACGTAGTGGGGAAAAGCATTTACAATCCTGAAGAGGATGACACCATGCTCAAGTGTCTGATTGACATTGCTGAGTCAATACCTAAATACCTTAGACCACAGGCTCTCCCAGTTATGGAAATGTGCATAAAGATCTTAGCAGATCCTGAGATCACAGATCCTACTAGGCATTTAGCTTTGGAAGTTGTGGTGACACTGTGTGAAACAGCCCCGGGAATGGTGAGAAAGCTTGGGAAAAAGATTGTCCCTAGTCTGATGCTAGAAACTCTAAAAATGGCTTCAGATTTAGAAGAGGATGAGGAATGGAACAATGCTGATGAAGCACAAGATGATGATGAGGAGAGCAATTCTGTTGTGGCTGAGATGGCTTTGGATCGAATTGCCTGTGGACTGGGAGGAAAAACTGTATTGCCACATGTCATGGAAACCATCCCTGGAATGCTGTCTTCATCTCGATGGCAGGAGCGGTATGCAGCTCTTATGGCTATCTCATCTGTTGGAGAGGGATGTCACAAGCAGATGGAGAGTCTCCTCCCTGAGCTCATGGGTGGAATACTTCGATTCCTCCAGGATCCACATCCCAGAGTAAGACATGCCTGCTGCAATGCCATAGGTCAAATGGCCACTGACTTTTCTCCAACCTTTGAAAAGAAGTTTGCTGACAAGGTAGTGCCAGGTCTTCTCCTCTTGCTGAAGAATGATCCAAATCCAAGAGTGCAGGCACATGCTGGGGCTGCCTTGGTTAACTTCAGTGAGGAATGTCCCAAGCCTATCTTGAGTATCCATTTGATGGATCTCATGAGCTGTCTAGAAGAAGTTCTGAGTGCAAAACTCCAGGAATTGGTCTCCAAAGGAACAAAGCTTGTACTGGAGCAGGTTGTTACTACCATCGCTTCTGTTGCTGACACTGTTGAAGATAAGTTTGTCCCCTTCTATGATCGCTTCATGCCTTACTTGAAATATATAATTCAGAATGCAATGTCAGCTGAGTTACGTCTTCTCCGAGGAAAGACAATAGAGTGTATCAGTCTGATTGGTCTTGCTGTGGGAGCAGAGAAGTTCTTGCCAGATGCCTCAGAAGTCATGAATCTACTCTTGAAGACTCAGGGAGCTGTTGGTGCTGGAGATGCCCCGGATATCACTGATGATGACCCTCAGATGTCATATATGATCAGTGCTTGGGCAAGGATATGCAAGATCCTTGGGAAGCAGTTCACCCAATATCTGCCTTTGGTCATGGGTCCTGTCATCAAGGCAGCTTCAATCAAGCCAGAAATCACTATGTTGGATGCTGATGAAATGGAAGCTGCTGGAGGAGATGATGATGATTGGCAGTACATATCATTGGGAGAACACCAGAACCTTGGAATTCGCACCAGTGGATTGGAAGACAAGGCCAATGCCTGCCAGATGCTTGTATGTTATGCTAGGGAGTTGAAGGAAGGGTTTGCTCCATATGCAAGAGAGGTCCTTAACCTGATGGTCCCACTTCTCAAGTTCCTGTTTCATGAAGGAGTTCGGTCTGCTGCTGCTGACAGTCTCCCAGCACTCTTGGAAAGTGCAAAACTGAATCCAGAAACACAGGGTCAAGTTGTAGAGATGTGGACATATACATGTCCAGAGCTTCTGAAAGCAATCGAGAATGAGAATGAAGGTGAGGTCCTTTCTGACCTCCTGGGATCCCTTGCCAAATGTATTGAGGTATTGGGCTCAGGCTGTTTGAATGAAGAAGCAATGAGGGAAATCTTTAGGCTATTGGATAAAACGCTGAAAGAGCATTTCCAGAAGGCAAGTGAGCGACTACAGCAACGGTCGGATGAAGACTACGATGAGGTTATTGAGGAGCAGCTGCGGGAAGAGAATGAAGATGATGTTTATATTTTGACTAAAGTGGCTGATGTACTCCATTCCTTGTTCCTTGTTTATCGAGAGTCCCTCTATAGCTACTTTGACCAGATACTTCCCCACTTCGTCCATCTCCTTCAATCAGAACGCCCTCCTGCTGATCGTCAGTGGGGAATCTGCATATTTGATGACCTTATTGAATTCACTGGTCCCTCTGCAGTCAAGTACCGGGAATATTTCATCCATCCTCTGTTGACATACATCCATGACAACAACGTTGAGGTGCGTCAAGCAGCAGCTTATGGCCTGGGAGTTCTGGCTCATCACGGAGGAGAAGCATTTGCCACCACATGTGCCCAGGCCATTCCTCTTTTAACCCAAGTCATCGCTGCTGCTGAAAGTCGATCCCCCGAAAATGCTCCTGCTACAGAAAATGCCATTTCAGCTGTTGCCAAGATTCTCAAATACCATGCCTCAGTTGTTGATGTAAACACCATTTTACCCATTTGGCTCTCTTGGTTGCCAACTTATGAAGATGTGGAAGAGTCGCCTCACATATATGGATATTTGCTTGATTTGATGGAAGCCAACCACCCTGTAGTCTTGGGGCTCAATAATGCCAATCTCCCACATCTTATCTGCATTTTAGCCGAAGCCCTCCATCGGGAAGCAGTTAATAAAGAAGATCCGACTTACTTGCGTATCAAGAACATTATCCATCAAGTCCTCAGCAACAGTGATTTGGCTCATGCGTGCTCAGAAGTGCTCAACCAGGACCAGAAGGACGCCTTGCAAAAGCTGTGATTCAGAGGTTGCGGGTTGAAGAGGATGGCGAGATTGAAGTGATGATTCAGGTTGACTGTTGAATTTCATGATTTGAATTGGTCGCCTCTTTCTTCATTGCTTCTGGTTTGCTGTTGTTACATAGTAATGCCACGCAATAAAGAGCATAATTTGTGTAATCATTTTCATCATCAGCATTATCGTGGAGGCAGAAAATGGGATGAAATGTGAGATAGTTCTCATCCTCAAGAGGTTAGCTGTTGTAGGAAAGTGATGCTGCAGGATCTGATCGTAAGCTAAAGTGTAATGCTGTATCTAATCGGCAGGGGGTAGATAAAATATCCAGAGGTTCCACACGGGAACTGGCACATTTAACTGTGCCCTTTACTGGTTTCAGATTCGACTACTTGTCTTAGGAACTGTATCCGTCGTGACAATGCAACTTGAGGAGCCTTTAAAAATTCCTTAATTTCTCTTCACTCGCACTTCTTTTTTTAACTGTTGCAGTCTGTTCAAACCTTTCCCAAACCTATTTCTGGGGTTATTCATCAGCCAGCATAACTGGCCCTAAGTCGGATGCCCTAGGTGGCTTCCCACACCCGACCAAAAGAGGCTAAGGATGAGAGTGCCGTCCTGATGCAGGGGATTGGCAGATTTACATCTTGTCCTTTTTTCCTCCATTGAAAAATCTTCAGACTTTTTAAATGCGTTAAATGGCAGTAAGCCTCTTGGGAGTCCTTGGTGGGGCAAGAAGTCAGAACTCGTGCTTCAGAGCTGAAGCGTGAGGAAAGCCCTAAAAGTTACTTTGAGAATACCTGCGTAGAGTGACGTGAACACCTGTTGCATGCTTGGTAAAAGAAAAAGTTCCTGCTGAATCTTAACCCAGATATGTCTGACTTCCTATATGTAGGAGGGTGTGCAGACGTGCATAAAAAATTCTCCAAAAGGTTCACTTGTTAGCCACGTTACTAAGAATTATCTGGCCAGACACTAAATGCCTGGCGGGAACATGTGAAAGTCTAGTCGGATAATTCTGAGTAACATAGCTGACATGTGAACCTCTAGATAATTTTTCGTGTGCATCTCTGCACACTGTCCTGCATATACCCTGTAGAACTCCTGGCATATCTGGCACATAGTCCATGTGTCTTCCCTAATTTTTCCATGCACGTTTGCAGTCTCATCACCCATTCATTTTGTACACTGTTCAACTCTTGAACTTTTGCAGCCAACTCGGCTACTGCACTGTTAATGATTGATTGTCGATCAGGATGCTTGATGTTAGACCCTTCAGCGATCTCTCTCTAAGAACCTTGGCCATACATTAGGAGTTCCTGCACACGTTCTTATTCTACCAGAGATATTTGGGATGTTATTCACATGCTACGAATATCATCTGCTGCAAAAAAAAACGGTAAGAAAAAAAAGGAAGTGTAAAACCTGTTTCCAGACGTAGGATTCACCTTGTATAGCGCAGGTTCTGGTTGTTAACTATATATTAAAAAAAAAAGCCACTCAGCTTCTTGTTTCTGTCTGTCTTATTCGCTCTTAATCAAGCATAATCAATATTTGATTATAATGTAGAGTATGCCGCTCAGATTCAATTAAGAGGTTTGGGCAAAGAGAGTTGAACAAAGACGTTTTTCTTGAAGGAGGAAAGGTGTGCCAGATTATATTGTTTGACATCCGATATAGTGCGAACCAGATGAAACTTTGCATATGACATTTCAGCCGGAAAAATACGCTTCTGCTAAATTTCAAAAAGTTTCAGTAGTGATTCAAATTTAATCATTTTTAAGGTTGACGTACAAAAAATTGCAAGGAAAAAGCTATCTGCTCACTCCACGCTACGTGTCACTTGCCCGCTATCCGGCTTTATTGAGCGAAATTGGCTTTCGATGCCTCTTAAGTTATATATTGTGACAGTTAATTTGTCTTCTGGATAGTTGAATTTGAATAATTTTTTATTAAACCTGTGGTAGGGGATAAGATACCAACATCGTGCAAACCGCGGGGGCATAAATTCCTCAGATTTACGTGATATCAGATGGAGATAATAAAAAACTGTGATTTACATCCACGCAATAGTCATTCAAAAGATTTATTCATCATGCAAGAGAAAAGTAGAGTTGTACCGGTGGCCACTTGGTCGATGAACCGATGGTCGATCGTGATCGCATTCCTTTCGGCCAGTGCCGATGTTCTGCTTTTTCCCCCCTAAGTATTGTCACGATGGATGTTTTGAAAGTGCAGATGTATCGGCTTGAACTGTCTGTTGCACACTGATGAACAACGTTGGAGGAGAGAGGGTGGGAGTGGATTCCGTTATTTCACGTCTCGAACGGGCGAGGGTATGACGTACGTCGTTTCTTGCCATGATCGGGGCGCGAGCCTCCTTCCGTTTTCATCATATTTCGTCGGAGATTGGGGTGGGAGAGGGGTTGTGACCATCGCAATGGGAAAAAAGGCATTTTTGCCTCCAACAACCCATACTGACATTGATGTATCTTGACAGCCCTACTCATCGCATTTTCCTGCTGAAAATAATTTTTCTTGGCGCGTTTATGTATTACTTTTTCGTTAAGCCTGCTTTTCTTTGGGCATCAGCATCGGCAGCATGCAAACCTACCGATGGCCGATTGCATCATACCGGCTGCCGATGGACTGGTACCGCTCCTATCAAAGGGCATAGTTGTTGAACAATATGAATATCAACGAGGCTTCTATTGGCACAGGTACCGTTTTTGCAATGGCTGTGTTGAGAATGGCCAAATCTGTGGACAAGACCCGGGGAGAACAGGAATACAAGTTGACGGACCTGAAGGGGAAAAGTCGCGAGGAACTCGAGGAGCTCCTGGAGCGACAGAAGAAGATCCTGCGGAACCGGCGCCTCTTGGCGCAGCTCCCGGACAAGGGGGAACACGTGAAGCAAACTAAGGAGAAGATTGAAGCCGCCATCAAAGAATGCGAAGGTGTCGCGCGTGTCACAGAGGCTCTGTCTGTTCTCAGATTAAAAAATGTGGTGGAAGGCATCGAGTGGACCTCACATGAGCTGTCACCTGCGACAGAACGTGAGCATGACGACGAGAGAAATCCCTTCAAACTTCTGTCTGGTCAAGGCGATACAGAGAAGACCCCTCCCATACAAAAGTCAGTGAACAAGGAGAAGTTTCTACCTCACAGGACGTTGAAGGCATCAACCCATACGACTACGTCAGTTAGCTGTCGGACACCGCAGGAGGTCACGGCAGCGACGCCTCCTCCATCCAAGTTTGAATCGGCAAAGACAGTGTCACTCGAAGAGTCCCTGAGACTCCAGAAGGAGCAGGCAGCACGGATGAAGGAGATCCAGTTGAAGCAGGCTGCCGAGAAGCTTAGGCTCGGTATGCACATCAGGATGGGAGACTTTCAACCCGAAGGAGTGCTCCACATCGATGAGTACAGGGAACAGCCTGGCATCACTCGTGAGGATGATGATTAGTTTTAGTATTTGCCTGCCATCTGCTCTGCGAAGATCACCTGTGCCTCCCATTATCTCATTGTCCTTTCGTGAAATTTGATTAGCTTTTCTCATTGGCCTTGACCGTTACATGTCTCCATGTTCATTTCCAAAAGTGCCGACTTGACTTGGTTTCACTCGCAAAATAAACAGCCGTTGCCTCACCGGATGAATTCCATTAGGCTTTATCGAAAGAGACCGAGATAGGAACAAGATGAAACGAAGGCACAAGGCTTTCATCTTGTTCCTCGTGTGGAAGGTTGCATAAACCTTTCTTTTGCACAGAAATACAGAACAAAGTTGCTTTAATGTGGGTTTGATATTGTATCAGTGAGATTGCTTGTTTATCTCAATTTCAACGCAACGTTTGAGTTAAGGTGGTGAGGCTGTGAAGGCGAGTGAAGGCTACTCTCTTTTCCTAGAAAACATGAGTGAAAGAGAATATTATATTGAAAAATGAAAGAGTTAGTCATTATTATCATATATAATTAATACCACTCTCATGATTCTCAAAAATGTGATGAAAATGCAAATTGGACTACTGGAACAGATGCCAACTTGGGTTTTCCATGGATACTGATAATTCCAAATCAGCGCAGTTGTGAAGAGTAGATGTCAATTTTTCACATTTGAATGATATCTTTAAAATAAAATTAAAAGATATGTACAGACTTCTCGTATCAAAATACATTTTCAGAACATGTCACATCCGACACCGTCACACAATAGACTTACTTTCTTTTTCAATTGTTGTAATCTTGGGGTGACTTACACTAATTCTAGCCTTTCGTTCAATCTATAGAATGAACATGAAACTCAATTATTAGGGTCTGCTCGATGACAGATATGTGAACATTAGAGCAAGTGACTAACTTGAGGGTTCATGAAATGTCACGTCTGACACTTTTCTTTGCACATACCCGGGTGCGGCAACCAAAGGTGGACGAAAGTTGGCTAATTTTTAAATGAAGGTCTAGTGATAGGAACATGATTTTTTCCGGAGTGATTCTGGATCGACAGCTGAATGTTTTCCAATTGATGGCATCATCCTCGTACAATCCTTTTCGACGATGGAGGCTCAGAGAAGAGATATCGCAAATCTGTATCACCAGGGGTTGACCCCATTGGAGATCGCTCGGAAGCTGAAGAGCAAGAATGTAGCCCGATCTACGATCTACAAGGTCCTGAAGAGATTGAGAGAGACTGGATCAACTGCTCGCAGTCCACGATCATCACAAATTCGACAAGTTTGGACGTCACAGCTGATCAAGGCCGTCCAGGATTAGGAAGAACGAGAAGCTGGCGAGGGAGGCTGGTGTAAGTGAGAGAACCATGGGCCGAGTTGTAAAAGGTGATCTGGGATTAAAGAGCTATCATGTACCAGAACGCCATCTAATTTTGGCAGCAACCAAGAAGAAGAGATATGACCGATGCCGTGCGTTGCCCCCCCCCCCCCCCCCCCCCCCCCTCCGCTTGGATTCCGGCACGCAGACGCCTATCATCTCTGATGAGAAGTACTTCACCGTGGAGCAGGCAAGGAGCAGACAAAATGACAGGATTCGAAGCCCTAGCATTCTGACTACCTCTAGAGAGAACACAGTATATCGGCGCCAAAAACCGGCCGGGGTGTTAGTCTGGACAGCGGTGTCCAAAAATGGCCGGTCCCCACTGATCTTCATCGAGCCAGGCGTGAAGGTGAACACCGAGTACTACGTCAAGGTCATCCTGGAGAAGGGGTCCCCCTGGACCAATAAATTATATGGAAAGAAGCCCTGGATCTATCAGCAAGACAGAGCACCAAGTCATACCTAAAAGGTCACGCAGAAGTGGTGCCAGGACCACCTCCCAGACTTCCTGACGAAGGATGAGTGGCCGCCCTCCTCACCCGACCTCAACTTGTGGTCATATCTCGAGGGCAAGGCCTGTGCTAAGCCCCACCAGAGTTTAGAGAGCCTGAAGAAATCCTTGAGAAAGGAGTGGACCGCCATCTCAGAGGGCCATGTGCGTGCCGTTTGCGAAGGCTTTCGTCGACGTCTCCAGGATGCAAATTGTTGCAGCCTTTATATGATGATTCGTCATCCATAATATAATTAAGTACATTTTGTATACTGAACATATTACTCCGGATGTCACGTCCGACACCGTGGACAGACCCTTAAATTGTCACGAATGTCTTTGGTCATTCAAATGCATCCTCGTAAGAGTACCTAACTTCGGTATCTTATGGTATTTGGGATTGAACCAAGTTCGACGAGTAGGCAATGATTCTTTCTCCTATTGGAATAACTCATTCTGTTCAGATCAATGATCCGTTAATAGGTTAGAAAGCGCTCTCACACCTACGAGTGAATATGTTCATAAATATGTTACCATCACGCTAACGTTTAAAGGGAAAGAATCGTTGGCCCCATAGAGAAATCAATTATACCATCATATCTTTTCTCTTTTCATATGGTTTCAACTTCTGAGATGGTCAAATACAGAAATGAAAAAATTCAGACATCACATGCTCTGTCAAGAAGACTGTACTACACCACAATGACAGACGAGTGCATTTGTTCCTGGATGCTGAATTTCCTGGTCAATGGATAGGTCGACCTGGCCCTCAAATTCACTTTAATTCTTTTGACATCTTTCTTTGGAGAATGCTTAAGAACACAACGCAGATAAACCCCCCCCCCCCCTCCAATATTACTAGGGATAAATTCTTTTGTTCATGCTATTTCACTCATGAATTAAAAAAAAAAAAACCCCCCCCCCCCCAAAAAAAAAAAAAAAAAAAAAAAAACAGACTGAAGAAAGCCAACAACGCTCGTTTGTACAAATGCCGGTCGTACATAGCTCCGGAATAAAAGCCACATGGCCTGCTAGGACAAAGGCCCTCTCTTTAACACGCTCTGGTCGGCACGATACACCAGTGACCCGCCCGCCGCCTCTTACCATGGGTCGGCGCGGTGCACAGGTGGCGCGCTGCCTGCCTTCACTTCTGAATAGCGCCAAATACAGTAATGCTCGCACAATTTATTAGTACAGGATTATTATTGCCAACCACATGGAAGGCAGGTAGGCTCAGACGCTTCCCATGAGTCGTTTTGGGGGTTAGTGATCGTGCGTGGAAGTAGATGGACGATTCAAAGTCGTTCGTGAAGCTTAATTCTTAACCCTTTCGGTGCCAGTGTCGATCATATCGACACACCGGTTTTGGTCTCAGGGTTCGTATATATTCTGATAGATGGTAGTGGCATCTGGTCGAGATAGAGGAAGGTTTGTCCTGATAGCGGGCATCTTCTACAGGACTTTCAGTCCCTGAAAGAAAATAAATGGCTTCGGCACTGAAAGGGTTAAATTTCATATGCGTTTTTATTTTTTATTCGTGTATTTTCTCATTTTGCGTTCTATATATTGTCGGTCATTTGTTCTATATATTATCGGTCATTTGTTCTGTATATTGCGTTCCCCATTGCGTCGAGGCGGCATTCCCAACAGCTTAGAAAGCCTTCAGGACACGCAATGTGTTCAAAGCCCGTATCGCATTCCACTCGTGTCCGTTTGGCCCGTGGTACGCGCATGTTTTCTTCTATGTTCTTATTCAGGATGATTGATTACTTGTGAGAAGCTGACTGATTTAGATTTTAGGTGAGATATATGACACTAGAATTCGCTAAGTGAATGCTCTCAGCAGTCACAATGCATGTTTTTCACCCCCGACTCAGCGAGTTAATGGTGAAATAGGTTTCTTTGTGGAACACGTATTTCTCTTTCTCTCTGTAAATGTTTGTATAGTGGTAACAAACTTATGAGTCACCTTTTATATATTTTTCACCACTGAAGTCTTCATTTCGCTCGATAGTCACCAGCCTGAATACGCCAAAATTCTTTTCCCGTTGAATATGAGGAACTTCATGCCCTTAGTCCTTAGTCTTGCATAATAATAATAATAATAATAATAATAATAATAATAATAATAATAAT